>BMAW01024987.1:499007-526645 GCA_019974015.1 Nephila pilipes
TTCGATTTAACGTCCAGCGTCGTGTCCAACTTTTAGAAACAGTTTAAGGATACCGGATACGTCGAGAGAAAGCCTGTGTAAAGTAGTCCAAGAGCCTTGAAGGCCAGAGAAGATCACCATTTGTCCATTACAACGAGGCGTAACAGGGATGATACAGATTCTCAGGTCTTTCCTGAGTTGTATGCTGTTACAATAACCCGAGTTTCAAGGGTGACTATTTCCAGACTTCATGAGAGAGGGCTGTTTGCAAGCAACCCTGTTGTTTGCGTCTGCTCAGTTTTGCGAACAGGAGAGTCCGCTTAAAATGATGCAGATATCATACATATTGGAGCATGAATGAATGAGTGACCGTTCCTTTCACTGCTGAGTCCCGGTTCAGCCTAACCAGTGATTTTTGACGTACTTCCATATGGAGAGAACCAGAGACCCTCTACCTGCCTTCCAATGTCCAAGAAATCGACCATTACGTCAGCAGAGGCTTGATGGTCCGGGAGGCATCATTTTGAAAGGCACACACACCTCCATGTCTTTGAAAGAGGCACTGCGCCTCTTGGGAGGTATATGGAAGAGGTCTTGGAGCCCTATATCCGCCTTTTCAGGGGTCCAATAGGTCCTGATTTCTTTTTAATGGATGACAACGCGAGGTCATATAGAGCTCATCTGGTCGACGAATTTCTGGAAAGTGTGGACATTCGCCGGAGGGATTGGCCAACCAAATCGCCAGACCGCAATCCTATAGAGCATGCCTGGGACGCTCTAGGAAGGGCAATTGCAATTCTCAAGTCCCTTCCGAGAACCATCCAATACCTGAAAACAGCATTGCTGAACAAGTGGGACCAATTGCCACGTGAACCCTCCATCCTTTTTACACAATATTAACTTGGATCAATTTCAATCCTGTATGACACTTTTGTTATATTTTCAACATTAAAGCAAAAATACTAATTTTATTATCAAAAACACTAATTTTAAGGTTTCGTAGGTCACAAGTACAGTTTTTGAAGTTCAGATGACATTCTTCACAAATTCATTAGAATACTGTGCTTTCTTACAAAGACATTTCCTTAGCATCTCTTGATTTCCCAATTCTCTAAATACGGGTTTGATGACTTCCATTACTTGTTGTGTGCTTGGTGTTGTCATACGTTTCGCCTTTAGCTTGGGCACGATGAAACCCACACCATCCTTCAGATTTAACTGTATCTTGACTGTAATTTGAATTTCATTACTCGACAATAAGTGAAATAATCAACCCTAATAGCTTGATGCAGTTTTTGAAAGGATCCGACATTTCCAGGAGATCTGTAATTCTGATGCAAGGTCTATTCGTCTTTTAACTTTCACAAACATGCTTCCATTACAGTTTTTGAAATCAGCAAAATTAACTAAAACATGCCTTTTTTCATATCAAAAATCTGTATTTTCATCACCTTCGTTATATTGAAGAAAGGAGTAGCTTAGTTTAGCACTTACAGTTCCAACATTATCGTTTGATTCAATAACAGTCTCAATATCACCGATGGTTGACTTTCCAACATTTTTACGCTTTTTAAATACACACAAACTTCGTGGCATTCGAAATAAATTAACTCTTTTATACCAGCAAAATCCTACTTAAGGAAAATGTAGTGTAATCTAAGTGTACTATACAAGATATTCGAAAAATATGTAAAAATGGCTGATAGTTCTAATGAGATATGGAGCAACAAAGGTTATTTCCCTAATATTTAAAAATTATATAAATAATTAAAAATTGCAAAAAAACAGTTGTAATTAACTGTGCTATTGCCGATTCTTCAATCGTAAGAAAATTAGAAAAGTTAAACAGAGATAATTATGTATGTGAAGCATTAAATGATGTTCCTCTTCACGAGGGGAGTTTGTTTATGCCGAGCGTTTTGAAATTTATTGGTAAAATTTAAACGATTTTCACCAAATAATCCATAGGTGGTGAGCAAGAGGTAAACCGCTAGACGGCGTTATAATGGAAAGGAAAAAAAAAGCGTGAGTTTTCTTACACATCGTCATTTCTACTTTGGATTTCAGAAGGCACGGCATTTTCTTGATTATTGTACACCTCCATGCCTCCTGAAATACCCGAGAGAAATGGTAATGTGTTTGAAAACTCGCACTTTATGATTTAGATTATAGTGCCGTCTATAGCGTTTTACAGCTTGCTCTCAACCTATGCATTGTGTGGTGAAAATTGCTTGTTTAGATGTTTTCTATCACCCCTTAAATTTTTGCCCTTGAGCTTTAAAACACCTTGTATCTATCAACTCCCTAAGCGGTCAATAAATTGTGAAGTGCTCTAATAAAGATTGAAAAAAAAAATTTCCAACTACTGGTTTTTTTATTTATTTATTTCTAATAAACAAGTTTGATATATCGTTGGATAGATAAGCGTTTAAGTTATTTTTAATAATATAATAAAGTAAAAATCGATTTTTTGGTTGAATTTCTCTTACTAAGAACCATTAATTAATAAGATGTTATTGTAAAATTATTTATATTATGTAATTTGGCCAAAAAATTCTTTATAATTTAAATATCAAATAATTTTTCAAGCATGACTCATGTAATGTTCCCTTTTATCATAAAATATTTCTGCAATATTCATTCAATTTATATGGCATTCACTGTTTGAATTATAAAATCGGAAATAAGGTACAAAAAAAAAAAAAATGAGAGGCAAATAATTATACTTAAATTCTCCCTCTCTCTCATTATTATCACTATGTCTAAGTGTCTTAACAGTAGTTAACGTAATTTCGGTTAAAAAAAAAGTGCGTTTTACCCAGAGACATTTTAACTTTAACTTTATAAAAACTTGCCTTCTTAACTACTTTTTTTTACTTTTACTGATAAACTTCTGCCATCTCCGATTTGATTTATAGACATGCACTTCCTTTACTTAATAATAATGAGCTTCTAATTAACAACAGCTCCTTTAACTGTCTTAAGTCCTGTTGCATTACTTTGGAGATCTATGCAATTTACTACTGGCATAACTGGTCACCTAGCGAATTTCTTAGCTTAACTGCTGACTATATTTTTGAGACAAAGGTTAGAAAACTGGTTGTAAAACTGCAACAGTATTTATTAATCTTTATCGCATTATTGTGCGATGCCTACTCTATCGCTTATACACAGAGATTCACTGCTCTGAGCCTGATCTACACACTTTGGAATCTGGTTCTGATGGAGGGGGTTGCGTAAGTCACATCTTACACTCACCCCTTTACAAAACTCTTTATACAAGCGGGCCTTAAACCCGGGAGATAATCGACACTAAATACAAAAAGCTTACATTCCCATGATGAACCAAATAATTTAACATGACGAAGAAAAACAATTTCAAAAGATAAACAGCAACAAAATTAATTATCACACCAATTCATGTCCTTTTAATTGAAGACCGAAACTAATATCAAATTTCAATTACAATCATTACAAGCCATTCTTCACAATTACACAAAGTATTCAATTATATTCAGTTACAGCAACATAAATCAGTTTGCGAATCCGTAAGAAATGACTAGAATAAAACATAACACTGATAATTATGTTTAAAGTTCGATTGATTGTTTGGTTTTATGTCATATATAGAGAAAAAAAGGCTACTATCCTTTGATAAATAGTTCAAAAGTTCTTTTCAAAAAGTAAATAGAATAATAAAATTTTGGTAAACAGATACTTGAGTAGCTCAACTAAAAGTATCGCATGCTCAATATAAATCATTCTTTTTAAAGACTGTTTCTCAGCAAGACGGTTAAAACAATCGCAGAAAGGCGGCCGTCGCCAATAGCCCGCGCATTGTTAAGTGCAACGTTAATAAACCATCAAGCAACCAATTTAAAAAATGGCAGAGGTTGCTTCTACATGGAATAAAACACTAACACAGATAGCATTAAAAATTGATGATTTCCTCAAAAATCTAATTTTTGTAAGAGGACACACTATCCTTTAAGCAACTTTTTGAAATTAGATATTTCTAAGATAAAAAATTTTCATTTATCATATTCGAATATTTCAGTATTTGAGCATTCCCACTGTTTTGATATATTATAATATTTTTCTCAATTTCTAAAAAATATTTCTCTTAATTTATATATGGTTTTGAATGCTTTAGTGTTATTTATAAGTTTACATTTTTTTCAATTAAGCCTACAAAAAGCAGTAAAAATGCTATAATTTTGAGGAATTTTTTAAGAAATAACTTTTCACATATAATGTTTTATTCCATGCACCAATTTATTAAACATATTACGAAAAATATCAAGACAAAACTTTATATTGATTACAAAACAAGGTCTTATCGTTTTGAATATATGACAGTCATAAAAATGATTTTTTATTGATTGTTTATTTATTAACGTCTCACTTAGAAGCACCTTTAGGCTATTGGCAATGGACTTCGTTATTTTGAACTTCATTGAAGTGACGAAAACGCACCTTCCTCTCGAAACTTCTACCCCACACTAACTTGAGAACTCGGAATATCGACAGATTTAAAATTCATCAACACCGCTACTCATTTGGCTCACTGTTAAAGAAAATTTAAATTACTTGCAAAAAAATGTAGCTAGAGTCATAAAAATTTTCCATTTATCTTGATAAGTCATACTATTAAAATAAGGCTTTAAAATATTTTGTGCGATATTTTGATCATATTTAGGGTAATGTGTCTTCTTAATATTACAACACCAGAAAATAGACATATATATTACAACTTGAGACATATAAAAGACACTTGAGACAGAAAAAAATTCGTTCAAAAGGTTGTTTAACTCCCTCCCTTTGCATGATTTTAACTGTTACCAATTTGGTGATTGTTAAAATCATGTCAATCGCCTTAACTCCGCAGAGTGTTAACTTAAATAACACAAACTAAAATCTACTAATTTGTTTTCAAGTAGGATCCTATAAATTGTTTAAAGCCTTCATTATATCATTTTTACTGATTTAGATTCACAAATAGTCCAGGTGCTTCAAGTTGCGAGGTACAGAGTGAGGCAGAAATAACTCCCCGATTTCCCTCTACCACTGTTCCTGCGCTAGTTGTGTGCCATGAATTGGGAACTGGATTTGAGTAACAGATGTTTTACCATTTTGGTATCCGTCATGGTGTCGAGTGATGAGCATTGTGCTTTCGCGAGAGTCGTATTTCAAAAAATGGGGACTTTATCATCACTTCACAGAGATTTTATTTTGTTTACACTTTGACTTTGAACAAAATGCTATATAGTTCATGATGAGATAAAAAATTGTTACGAGTCCGAAATTTCAGAAGAAAAGCTTTCGGTTTTAAAGCGTAAATCTCCTGGCAGACCGCGTAGCGTACGAACATCACAGTAAGTCGAAGCAGTAAGACAAGCCGTTTTTCGATCTTTGCAACGTTCAGTCCCTAGGCATGCTACTGCTATGGGATTTCTGATCGGAGTGTAAGAAGAATTTTGCACGAATAGCTGATGTTCTATCTTTATAAGAGGATGATCGTACAGGAACTTAATGACCATGATTGGGCTAAACACAGTGCATCATCTGAGGCTATGCTGCAAAATGTTTCCGATGATGTATTCTTCTTTAATATGTTGAAGCTCACTTTCATTTGTCAGGGTGTGTGAACAAGCATAACTTTCGCTACTGGGCTAGGGACAATTCAAGATAAAACTTTTTGAGGAAGATGACAAATCAGATAGGTAACTTCTGCCTGTTGTGCGGATATGTTACGTAACTTTATGCAACCGAGAGAGGAATTTGGTTGTGTGGTTGCAACAAGATGATACCACAACTCACGCAGTCAGAATATCGATGGACTTGCTGAAGGTATTGGAGTCCGGAGCATCTGATCTCACTATAAGGTGACATTTCATGATCAGTACGTTATCCAGATCTATCACCTTGTAACTACATTCCCTGGAGGTATCTGAAGACACTAGTCTGCGAGAATAGCTTCCGAATAAATGAGGAACTGAAAGCTGCTATCCGCTAAGAAATTGCGGCAATACAGCAAGAAATGAAGTGGAAGGTACTGAGGATTTTCTTAGTGAGGCTTCAGAAATTTAAAGACAGTAAAAGTTGGTATTTGGACGATATAATTTTTTTTAAAAAAAGGAAGTGAAGGTAAATGGGGGAAACTAAATAGAAAAAATTGTTCTTTTAAATTGTAAAATAAAATTTTGAATAATACCTACCATTGCTTTATTATTTATGTAAGAAATCGGGGAGTTATTTCTGCCGTGCTCTCAAACACATCCCTCCTGAGAAGATTACCTTCTTTCTTCTAATGACGACATTCATATGAGATAACACATTAATAATATCAGAAAAAGGGGCATTGATTTTAGACGTGCGCAATAACTTCTTAACCGGAAAAAGTTTCAAACAGATTGCAGTCGCAAATTCAAAGAATACTTTTCTGAATAAGGGGGAAAAAACGTAGCTAATTCTGAGCCCACACAAGTACTTCTAAGACAATGAAGAGACTAATTTGGCAAAGAAAGAAGAAAATCTTAGAGTTGCTATGTTTAACCCGAAAATTGAGAGTTTCCACATTTTTCGATTTATCACATACAAATTTTTCATCACAATGTGTGTGGCCTAAACAGCACTCAAAGCAAAAAGACATTTTTTCTTTAAAAAAAAAATAATGCTGTCTTCACGTAATGTTAAAAATTGAACCCGAACTCAGAACACTAACAAAACTCCCAAAAAATAATTCATATTCGGACTTCTATATATTTTAGAAATTAATGTATTTTATAATAACCATTTTTCAACAGAAATCAATCTCTTTGTCTAGAATAAATAATGTTCCATGTTTCTTCTCCTATACTGCATTGTTAAATTGGTTAAAAACGTAGTAAAACTTTAACTTTGCATGATCAAGAGAAAAATGGTGCATTTTTCGAGTTTTCCTAAGTCTTAAGAATTCTGCATCATATACGGATATATATATATATTACAACTTCACAAATTGTTATTAAATTTAGAATTATTTTCTATCTGGAAATATGTTCCAAGTTTCGATCTGGTCCTTCGGCATTAGGCGAAGACAACTTAAAAATAAAAATACATATATTAATAAAACAGCTATATATACAAATAGACATACATAAATAAAAGAAAAAAAATACAATAAAAGGAAAAAAAAGGCATCAGCCCTTTTATATGAATTTTTGTCATTGAAAATGCAGAAAAATAAAGAAAGAGAGAAAGAATTATGGCTCACAAGGAGAGGCAGTCTCAAGCGATACCACTCATTGGTGGAGAACATTCAAAAAGTCTAAATTCAAAATGTACGAAGTCTAACATTAAATAAGTTCAAAACGAGAGAAGAGTTCACTATCAAAACGAAATGGAATCTCATGGGAGATGAAGCTTAATACACGTGAGTTCACGTTAAAGTTAAGTATCGGATGCCTCTTGGTGATTGATGATTTTTGGGTGCGAGAATGATTTCAATCTAGCGAATTAGTTTTTGGTACCCTAATAACTTTTATTTTGGAAATGTTTTACTTAGATCACTTGTTTGCTGTTCATATTTCTATTTGGCAATTGATTTTTGAAAAGCAACAAACGATATTTTAAAAATACGTTTTCATTGTTACTTTCACTAGTTATTGATTGTCCCATATCATAGCTTGTAGTGTTCCTTGAATGGTTCTACTTAGTACATCTGAAAATCTTTATTAAAGTTTTTTTTATGATTGGGAAAAAAAGGTAAAATACGTGTTTTGGAGTGGTGCATACATTAAGATTTAATTCTAAAACATATTGTATGTTCGGTTTGCAATGAATTGCATTCTGCAACGAATTAATGAATTTTTTCTTATTCGGAGGAATTTTTCAATAAAAAAGCAAGTTTTTATTTTTGTATAAATCTTGCTGCATAAAATACTACATGTTGCATAAATTTCTTTTAATTGCGTTTTTATTATGAATTATAATTATTTATTTTATTCTTTGAATTCTATTAAAAAACATAAAAATTTAAATAATTATTATATAATATAATTATAATTGAAAGTTATAAATAGTTAATATTATATCTATAATTATAAATGATAAAAACATTTATAGCTTTAATTATTTTTATATTATAGTTTTTTATTATAATTATATGTTATGATGATAATAGTTTTTAATTACGTATTTTGTTTATTTATAATTTTTATTATTATAAAACTCATATTTTTCTGAATTATGCAGAATTATAAGTATTTATTGTTAAATATTGTAATTTGTTCCATAAAATTATTGTAGACTTTAAAATCTCAATTCGTAACATTTAAATTTACGATTTTCTTCGTCAGAATCTGTTTGCTATAGGCTTATTGTTCATTTTTGAAATAATTTATTATGTATCATTTGCCTGGGCGATGTATTTGATAACTCTTCAACTTTTCGACCGAAATCGCCAAGGGACAAACAAAACTTCTCTTTAACTACTTTTACACACGCCAGACACTCCCCTCATATCTGACTTGAAGAACAAGACGTCATAGCGCCAAGGATATACTGGGCTTGTGAGAATGGTAGAAAAAGTCCAACACACAATTAAAAGTTTATCAATTGGGCAGAAAGGCAGGAATTTAAAAGAAGAGGTTTCTGATCAAAGATTGTAACTTCTAAGCCAAAAGGTGTTCAACAATCAGTAGAAAAGGAAATTGCTAATGCAAAAGGAAACAAGATGCATCGAGTCGGAAGTCCGTTCAGGACATGAATAGGCAGAAAAAAAATTCGTTAGCAATTAAGAATAAATATGAGCAAAACGATAATAATAAAAATAATGACGGGGAGGTTGATCAGTACCTCTACATGTTTTGCCTCCAGTTTTCAAATTAGGAGTGAGAAATGCATCTCATCAGAAGAAGGCGACTGAAAACGTTTGAAAAAAAAAAACTTTATTGAAACGCAAGCAATAAAATCCACAACACATGTCTGCATCTGATTGACAGATAAACAAAAAGATAAGCAAGTGCGTAATGAAAAGAGATTGTGAACGAACAATATCTCACTCATTGCATTTATACTCCTGGTTGTCACGACGTTTAAATTTGAAAATTTATGCAATGGTGGAGGTTACAGATGCGCCACATAATAAATATATTAAAATAAAGTAAAATCAAGCGTTTAACTCTTAGTTAGATCAAAAGGTATGAAAATATTCTTTTTAAGCTTTTATTAATATACTCGTATCATTAATAAAAAATTGAAGCTCATATCATTAATAAAATCTAACTAAGGTAGGTATGTAGTTATCGATAAAAATTAATTTCCAAACATACTCACTTATATATGAAATCAAAAGGAATATGAAATTCTCAAATTCTTATAAATAAAATAATATTTTAAGTTTACAAAAATTTTATACTTTTTTTGTTCATCTTTAAATAAAAGTTCTTTTTTAACATTTTTTCTCTTATATATATTTAATTCTTTTTTGTGTGAAAATTTAAGACTGAAAAAAGCAATTACAGAGCTATTCGGGAATGGAAAACTTGAATTAAATTCGACGTTGTCAATGGAGAGGCCGGGGATACCAAGATTTTTAAAGTTCGTCACTGTTTGAGAATACCATAGTATTGTATTATCATAGAAAATATACTTGTATACAAAATTTCAGCTCGACCAGATAATAGGAAGTGGGGTAAATTTCAAGTAAAAAATTTTGAGCTGGAAACACATTTTTTTACTTTCATATGAACATAGCAAGTAAAATAAAAGCTTATAAAAATGAGTAAATTTTCAAATATAAACACAACTTGGTACAAAAAGCACATTTTGTTTAAATCTTACTGACATTTTGAATATGATCGAAATCTACAGTTTCATTTGGCATCTTTAAGTTGCGAAGTAAACGATTTTGATATCGAACCGCTCCAGTGAAACAAATCTTTTGTACGGTTTTCGGAGAACATAAACGCGATTTCGCAGTTCAGGTCAGTATGATGCGTAATTAATTGGCTTTTTTTTTATAAGCATGTGAAGTTCTTGGCTCCATCGTCTATCTTACCTTGCACCTATGACTTTTGTAACTTATATGACGCCCGTTAGAGAGGAAAAATTGTGTTAACCCATCTTTTGTATAAGAGGGAGATTGTTAGTGTATTAAAGGAGATTCAAACTGGATACGCTTGTAAGAGGTAAGGGCGAAAAGAGCTCCGAGATGGAAAATAAATGTAGTTTTTATTAAAGATACGGAGTTGTGCTTATGCTGCCATGCACACTACTCAATTCTCCATCGATTAGGGAGAAAGAGAGGTAGATAGATAGGAAAAATTTCACAATTTTGTTCTACCAATTTACAAAAAAATCAATGGAATTATAAAATTAATTCACTAAAGTTATGAAATAATGCGATTTTAACTTTACTGAGAACGAAACTGTTGGATGAAAACTTACTGAAACACTAACGTACATCTCTCAAAACCAGAAAGATGACATTTGAATTTATAATCGACACAAAGATAAGCAATCTAAAGCATAATGTAATACAAAATATTATCAATGATACGTCACGTCATCATAAATAATACATGTATATAAATATGTGTGAGTGTGCGGTTGTGTATGTATCCCAAGTATATATATATATATGAACAAGACACAAATAGATCAAGTCACAAAATATCCCAATATATTACAATCGAAGAACACAAAATCAAAACAATTAATAGATTAAATAATAAAACTAAATTCTTAAAGTGGAAATTAATTATTATGCAAATCAAAATTTTTTTTATAAATAATCAAACAATCTAAGATTTAAAATCTCAAAACCCAAATGAAAAAAAAAAATGTATTTAAGAACCTAAAATTTTATAACAGAGAGCCAAGGGAAGAAAAGAAAAAGTTTAGAATATTGGTAATAATGTAATTAATACTGTTCCGTAATTCGGAATGGAAATATGTGTGTTTATACCTGTAGTTACTGATCAAACCCTTCCTCTTTAGTGAAATACGTTATAAAAAATATGTTGGTATTCCAAAAATCAGCAAATTCAGAAAATCAACCATAGAAAAAAAGGTAAATGTAGTAATCATCATCTAATGAACTACAGACAACTAAATTCCATATTACTAAACATCTAAAATGTTATAAAACAAACAAATATCTAAAAAAAAATACAAATATTAATTTAACTAAAAATTAATCAAAAAGTAAGAATTTTAAAACAAAATGTGATATAAAAATATCAATGACGTGTCATCAGATATAATGTTGAAACTTTTTAAATATTACAAAAGCAATTGCGGAAAGAAATTAACTTAGTCATAAGGAACTTTAACAAATTTCAACTAAATGAATAAAACAAGAATTAATAAAAACAAATTTTTTGAAAAACATATAAAACGTTACACAAATTTCATGCATATGCTTACCAATTCCATTTCCTGAAAAAAAAAAATTACCACCAAATTAAAAGTTGAGTGATTCATTTAAGTGAAACCTTATCAGTAAATTGATGGACTTAAGTAAACAAAATAAATTTATTTATTTAAAATTACTTAAGAAAAATTGAAGAAAATATATTAAAAACTATTTTACAAATTTTCAAAATAAAACGATAACTAATAAATAATATCGTTAAAAACTGAAAAACAGATCGAAAGGAAAATAAGAAATAAAACCTATATATTGAAATTTTTTTTAATAAAAATAAAAAATATAGTGAAAGGATAAAAGAGAAATATAGAGAAATGTAGAACCAAGAATAAAAAAAATCTTTAAAAAAATCAATTTTAAAATTATATATATAATTTTTATATTTTAAATTTCTTTTTTTGAATCAACAGAATAATCGGCCTTTATGTACGGGTAACATATAAATTATTTTGAAAATTGATAGAGAAATTAAATAAATTGGTATTCTCAGTAAATAATTATAAAACATATTTCTGAATATACTTAAACTTAAATTACTATCAAAAGATGGCACTCTGTTAATATGGAAACTGAATTTATCTCTCTTGTCATAAATATCAATAATAATCCCAATATTAACAATTTTAAAATTAATATCTGAGAAATTTGTTTCATAAGAATACATTTGTTTTAATTATATTTAAACATAATGGATAAAAGGGTAAGACGGGTATACTATCTATATTAGAATCAGCTATAGAAACAATAATATATCTGAAAAATTTGAAATAATTTAATTTATATTCAAATAAATGTAGATAAATATTATCTAAACTATTACTACCTGGAACCTCTTAAGATATAACTTTTGTTTGTTTGTAGTTTTTACCATTATACCTAATATAGTTTTATTTTAGTACAAGATTAATTAGAAATTTATATTTTTCATAGGATGTAGATCAATTAATTTTTAATTCTTTATAAATTTGTGGACCACTATTTGCAGCTAAAACATCCTAATATTTTCTTTCGTTGACATGGATTCTTTGTAGGTTGGGTCCATTTATACCACCACTTTAAGAAGCTATGACTTAACAAAATCATTTCTTGCGATAATACTTCGATATTTTGACCTTGTAACCGATGCGACATTTTGACCCGTTCTAGTTTTCTTCGGTTTACATTTTTCAGTAACGCAACAAAGTTTCTAGTCCAGTTTTTCGATGCTTCTGTTCAGCTTCGTATATTTCTTGTACTGCATCAGTACTACGTACATTTTCTGGCTCAAAAGATGGATATCCGACCAAATAAAACTTCATTATTTTTTAGGTGTTCGTGTTTTAATTCGATACATTTCTAACCGGCAGCTCTTCATAGGTGTGTGTTTCTGTCCAGCGTTCGCACTGTAGAGTTACAAGTATTATAGCTTTTGAGTTCTCTTAAGATAATCAAAATTTATTTCAGTATGCGTATGAAATTGTTATTTCAGACTATATGAAATATGAAAATGTTTGAATGATTGTTCTTTAGTTTAGAAATGGTAATCATAAAATCATAATAAATTACAAAACTATAGGAAACTTAAATTTAAAACAATTATGATGCAAAACGGAATCAAGTAAAAGGCTATTATTACCACAAATTAATAATTAAATTTATTGTAAGTACAATCATAATCAAATTAAAGTAGGAATAAGGTTAAAATAGATTAAGCTATGAATTAAAGAGGAGATATAAAGTCTTTAAATTACTGCAATCATAAAAAATTAAACAAAAAATAAATAAAAGTCATATGACAAGAGGCCCGGCTAGAAATAGTTTAGCTAACATATAACTTACACTCATGATGATTTTATGTTGTTTAGATGCATAGATGATCTTATAATTTTTCGAAATAATTTCAACCCATATGTTTTAAAAATAACTTAACTTTTTATTCTTCATTCCTGAATATCTTATAAATTTATAACAGTGTTCTTCAATTCAATGCTTAGATAAAAAATTAAGAATTAAAAAAATCTATTTCATCGTAATACTTATGGTAAAATGGATAATTATAATATTTTAATGAATAAGTTACCCTCTTTTGAAGTAATAGTACTATTAATTTAATTTTGAGAAATATTTTACATAATTACATCCTACATAAAATGAAAAGTTCGTTGTAAATTCGTTAGTTATTTATAAGAATTGAATTATTTTTTCAGAAATTTGGTCTTCAAGCTAATTTTCCTATAAAATTTCGGGAAAACGAAGAAAAAAAATCATAAAATAGAATAAAATATTTAGGCTAATAAATTTTGAAATATTTCTTAAAATAAGTATTATCTGATTTGTTCAGGTTCAATTATTTTTGAATGAATTTAATTCCAACTTTTGAATGCAGATAGTGATGCTGGTTATTAATTTTCTTTCTATCGACTGGGTAAAAATAATTTTATTCTGCGATATTGTCAGCCATTGGATTTGCATTTTTTTTTTTTTTTTTGACTAAGGTTATAAATTTTTTCTATGTATTGTTTTTAGTTATTTTTGATTTTGGAGATGTTTTTAGATGTTTACCTTTAATATTTTCTTAATTCTTTTAGAAAATTATTATTTCTTTCTGATATAAAACGTTTCATATTGTTGTTCCTTGATTTTTGGTAATTTACCTATTTTAATTATAAAGAAATCGCTGAGTGGAATAATTAAGTTATATTTACATTACCCCACATCATAGGTTGGGGTCTGTGGCACCCTTTACACTACTTTGTTTCCATTTTTCTATGACTTTATCAATTTTTTAAATTTATTTTTTCTACTCTGTTGGTATCCATCTATGTAGCTTGATTATTATATTTTAATTTTATTTTGTTAACAATAATGATTTTTCTATTAACATGTTTTGAATTTGATTTTCGTAAACTAACAATAATTACTAACGCTATTTGCATCTTAGTTATGTTAACACTACTTAATAATTTGTTATCTTTTTTGATTGAGTTTATGTTAATATTTTAATTCTTATACTATTATATATATATTCAACCAAGTAATAATATAATTAAATATGTTTTCCTGAAATACATGTTCTTTTTTATGTTATACATATACAAAATAATATTCTGTCTATTATTTATTTATTATAATTCTAAATCATTGCTATTTTATGCTTGCAAAATATTGAGATTGAAATGTATTATAAACGCATTGGAGATATATATTGAGTCTGTATACTCTTCATTTAAAAAATATATGGATTTAGATTTAATATATTTTTAGAATTCTCTGAAAACAGTTTTCAATTTTATAAACTGCTAATAGATGTGCATTGCTTTTATTTATAATATCTAGTTTTCGATTTTTTAAAACAAATCTTGGTTCATATGTTATCTTAATTTATGACTGATTTACATTTTATTTATAAAGCAGTTAGGAATGAAGTGAAGTGTTAGGTTTGGAAATATATAAACTACATCTGAAGGAGGATCTGAGAGAGACACTGTAGGTGAGATGAGGTGAAGCTGAAGCGTTAGATAAGAGAAAGGAGGAATTTAAGTCCATAGTAGAGGGTTCGAGTAAGGATTACTGTATAAAGGTTTTGTCTAATGGTTTCAACAGTTGTTCCAGAATCTGAGTTGCAGTCGAGGAAGGACTGTTGGTAAGAGTCTGTTAGATTACTATTGGTGGGTTGAATTAAGGTATTAGAAAGCTTACCAGAGAGCGTAATCTTTTCTGATATAGTGAATATATACTAATAAATTGTGAAAGTTGTTTTGGTGGTTCTGTAATTATTTGTGTCGTAGTGTTTAATTATTGAATCTAATGATGGCACAAGAGGACGCCCGGGCGGGCGTCACAATGTGTGTGTATGTATGTATATATATGTGTAAGTATATTTAATTATCTAAGTTTACGTATATTTATGCATACATAGAATATCTTGAAGATAATAATAAAGATAAGAAGAAGTAATGATGAGAAAAAGAAATATCTTGAAAATTCGCCTTCGTTTGTAGATCTACTGTCTTTTTTATGAACTTGCTTCTATGCAAATTATATTGAGCAAGAAGATGATAGATATATATCAGGTAAATGGATAAAGTTTGATTTATTTTAAATGTAACTAGAAAATACTTCATAGGATAAAAGATTTTATTTTTCAATGTTGAAGAAAAAGTTTCAATATGTATAAATCATGGGCTCTAAACCAAAGATCTTTAAAAGGAGTTTCAGGAGGATTTGTGAAATCGTGCTTGAAAAAATCAATTTAAGGCGTAACTAATATTATTTTAGTTTATTTTAAAAATTCGATTTCTAAAGTTTGAATTTAGAAACAGAATTTCCCTGATATACTAACTTTGAGGTTAAAATTGTTTTAAGGCTGACGCTTTTCATGCACTATCAATATTATGTAAACGATTACACATTTCAAGATTCGAGTGGCCATTGAAGTCTAGCAATCGTGAACGATGGTCTGTAACCGGTATTGTTTCCGTCAAATCTTGGGTTTGAGTCTTGAAGCCACCAAATACTCATCGTATACCGGAACTGATAGACGTTCAATCTGTCGAATTTCCACCTCCTCCCGTTTGCGTGATGCGAAAGTTTTTGCATTTAAAAATTGCGGAAGTCATATTTTACTTTTGAAATACCTGAATATTCGTATATTTGTTTATTCAAAGAATCTCTTTTATAAGCATAAATAATTACGCATCAGCAATTAGTAATCAATAGCTGTGCCAACATTTGTACCTCTATCTTTAGGTATATCTTATATCAAATATATAACTATATACCATATTTATAACTTTAATAATTTCCATAGTAATTATGAATATAACATTCTTTGTACTAAACGTAACTATAATTTCAAAAATTAAAGTTAATAAAATAATTATCTTTTTTTTAATTTAAAAATTAAAATCTCTCAAGACTTTTTCGTAAATAATATGCCAAGCCTAAATCTTGTGAGTTTGTACTTAAAACAAAATACGTGTATTGTGCAGGAAATAGCCTCATTTCATAATGTGCGAAATATCAGCACTATAGATACAATATTTTGAAGAAATGTATCTGAATTCAAACATACCACATTTTGTTAAAACCGTATATATTGATATTTATCTGTATCGCATGGTCCGCACGTTTACAATTTTAAAAAGTCAAATTTTTAAACGTCTATTTATTAAATTCTTATAAATAATATATCTATGTTTGGATGGTTTTATTAAAGTCGCACTAGAAGTAACACGAAGATTATTGGCGATGGACCTCATAATTTTGAATCTCGGTCTTGTGACAAAATATATCAGTGGAATCAGCGTAGTACCTTTTGTTTTAAAATGAAATTTTTTTTAAAAAATGAAAAATTTGAAGCATTGTAATTTTTGTTACCTTAAGTAAGATGAAAATAACTTTATCTTATATTTTTTACACAATTCTAGTTTATTTTCCCTTATTTTTCAACTGTTTGCATTTTATAATATTTCTCGTTCTATATCTAAGAGCAGAATTTTTTCAGTTGCAAAATTTTTCTGTTACTTATATTATTTTTGTTCAAATACGTTTTAAGCTCAAACGAATTAACCAGCAAAATTTGTTAAGTCAGAAATCAAACTTAAAAGCAAATTAGTTTTTTTTTCAGATCCTGATTTTCTGGAAACATAAAAAAATATTCTTTTTAAATGAATCACTAGAAAAGGAATGTAAAAATTATTTTCCTTGTAAAAAATATTCTTCCATAAATTAAAATTTTTTTTTTAATTATCTCATTATTTTAAGCAGCATTTTATAACGAAATTGTTTTTACTACTTATCAATTTCTTGTGATTCCTAATTTTATTTTTAAACTACAGCAGTTGGCGTATGATTGATACACATTATTTATGTGAGTATTAATTGATTACCATGAAATTATTCATGGCAGTATTGAATATCCGTAGCTTAGGATACTTATTTGGTTTTCTTTGTTCAATGAATATGTTTCTTTTTTTGGAGATGTGTGTAGTTTCTATTGAATGAAAGGATGCCATGATTTCGGTGATCATCAAACAACACAAAAGAAATAAAAATGAAATTTACTCTTGCTGGAAAAAAAATCATCATATAAATATTCGACAGATACTGTGTATGCAATTTGTAAGATTCTTTTAAGCGATTTTTCATGAGCTATGCAAAAAAAAAAAAAAAAAAAAAAAAAAGGTTTCATCAAAATGCATAATATGAATAAAAAGTTATTAAAAATATTAAGCAACAGATGACGCAACTAGATATTACATTATCATACTACTATTATCTTTAACTTTTTAACCTATAACTTTTAAAACTTATACCTTTTTCACTCTAAACTACTTTTTTTTTTACTTTTCATTTATAACTTGATTTCACTTATCTTTCTCGCACTTTTCCATAATAATAAACCTTTTGTGTTACTGATAAACTTCTTTTATCACTTCTGATTTATTATATGTGTATAGACAAGCAGTCCCTCTTTTTCTTATTAACTTTTTAACTAACAATATATTGATTGTTGCTTACTTTTCTTACTAAGCTATTAACTTACTTTTACACTTATCTTTAAACTTCATATGAGATCAGACATACATTTGTTAAGTAATAACAACAACAGTTCCTTTATTCCTTTAAATCATGACACGTTACCTTGGTGATCAGTGCAGATTATTTTTAGCACTTCAATCCCAACGCGATTCTAAAACATTCGAATGTCAACTCGCTCACTTATACACTGAGACTCTTTGCTCTTGGATATGACCTGCTCCTCTCGATGTCTGGCTCTGATATGAGGGAGTTGTGTATATGACATCTTACACTCGTCCCTTTACAAAAACGCTCTCAACAGCAAACTTTAAACACTGGAGATAACATTACAAAATATTAATTCTGAAAGCGTTTTTAAAATTTCAGAATGAGTATTAAATCTTGTATGGCTCGTTATGGCTACCCAACAGCCGTCATCGCAAAAACTCATCATCGACGCCAATGCATCACCAAAAATGTCAAGTCCGAACAGGCGCGAGGTAGCATCTTCGAATGACGAAAAGGATCTTGAGCCACTTGCCCTCAAGGAAATCCACGTTCTTCACTACGAAGAAAATTTTCCATACATATTGAAATTTTCGAATAAGTTATATTTAATGTTTAAGCAAATAAAACATTTACAAATGTTCCCCAGTATAAATCCATTATTTTTCTTGAAATGGAAAACGAATTTCCAACTACAGCGTAAGGTTTTCATTTAGATTTTTAATATGGAAATATTTTTATACGGTTTTTATTTATAATATAATTTTTTCCTTAATGTTCTGCGAATAATATATTTTTTTCAGCTACCTATGAAGTTTAAGAATTTTTTTTTGAGGCTTTTTCTTTTATGCAGTTCCAATCCCCCCTCCCCCACAAAAGAAGGTTTGATTGTTTGTATTTTTTATCCTATCTCTTATCGCTTTTGAGAAAAAAATGCTTGTTCTGCAATTTGCTGCTTGAAGATGCTGTGAGCTGTCTCACTATTTATTAAGGTGCTAACTATCACCGTTCTCAATTTAAGGTGAGATGGAGGACTTAAGTGGGCTCCCTGGTTATAAAACGTACCAAACTCTTTTTTTTTAAAAAAATACAATACCATTTAGATTTAAGCTTTTTTCCCCCTAGCAGTGGAGCTGAAATATTGCCTATTCTCGAATTGCCCTCTTTGATTAACATCTGGGGTTTCTTTCTGATTTTATATTTAAGTTCCTATCTTCTTCCCAGTAAAATGAAGCATCATGATACAAAGGAAGTAAAACTTTTAAAGTGGAAGGAAATGAGATAATCAAGTAGTATAAAAAAAGCGGCAAAGAAATGAATTGAAGAGGAAGATTAAGGCAATAAGAATAGCGTTTATGTGATGTGCGAAGAAATATTCTGGCACGTACGGTGGATTGGGTGCAATTAGGATTCAACGCTGTCGGAGTAATTAAAGGAGGTACTCATAACGTATTTCAGTAAGCGTATAATTCGATTGATTATAGAAGTAGTTAGTACTTGTGGAAAGGATATTAACTATGGAGAGTATTGCTGAATTTAAGGAGCATAGAAAGGTATTTTGTAATATAAATGACTGTTTTAATTAGTCAATTATATATGCTTGAACTTAAGTTAAAATTTAGATCTTGCGATTAAACTTTAAGATTACATACGAGACGGGTAATAGGATTAGATTTATTGAAATTTTTTGGTAGTTATTATCTTTTATAAACATCTATTATACAAGACAACTAATAATTCTTCTGAAACAAAAAAAGAGTCTAAGAAGGAATATTTTACGAATTCCAAAGTTTAAACCCTTTGACGGTTAGGAGAAGCTATAGTTTTCACTCTCTTATTACGTTCAGTGTTATGATAAAGCGGTCGTTGAAAGTGGCAACCTTTCGGGGGCCCCCCCCCCGAGTTGCTTCTGAAAATTTCTTTTTTTTCTGGCGGTGATACAGATAACTTGCTCATTTTCAAAAATATTCTTTAAAAAGGTATACTTGTGGTGTATGAATGTAATATTTAAATCAATTGTAACTGGCCCTTTCAAACAATATAGTAAATCATAAACATTAGACATTTTAGTTTGTAAAATATTAAATTAAAAAATAGCTAAATAAACACACTCAGCTTAAAACCTTCTGAAACGTTTGATTGTTATATTTACTTAAAACACTTTTTGTGTGTGATGCACTTTAAAACATGGAATTATTCATAATATATATTATCATAAGGCTTATTTATCATCAGAATTATTTAGCTTTCGCTTTTGTGCTCTCTCAGCAACACAAAATTACACAAGAAACAAAACAAACAAACAAACAAAAAACCCACACAAAATTACACAAGAAAAATAGCTAATAGATCAACAATTAGATGGGTCAAAAAAAATTTCTCACTATGCAAGAAATTTCACGTTACCCGTACTGCCATCTCTTCTATCGAACTAATTAAATTTTCTCTTGGCGAGTACGACTCGGCTGCAACCATTTGGATCGAAATACTTCGAACCTGCTGAACTCGTCTGCGCACATTTAATACGTTGTTAGAATGCAGGCTGGGCTCATTGATAACCATTAAAGGGATAAAATGACAGATTTGCACCTTTTTTCCATCAATCTTTATCACAATAAATTTTTTCATTAGAAACGATTGGTTGCGTACTTACGTCATACGTAGAAGTTACACGTGGATGCCACACCTGGTAATTTTGAGTCAAGGTCAAGTGATGAATACGATACCTAAGCTGGCCCCTCATTCCCCTAAATTCCACTCCTATTTCAAATTTCTCCCCTAATATTTTACATTGTTTTTACCTGGTATACTAGAAATGATTTTATAATTGTCATATTTTAAAATCGTCTTAAGCATCGAAACTTCTATTGCTCGGCGAAGAATGCTTCATTTTTTTTCATGTCATATACACCGTATATCCTATGTTAATTGACAGTCCAGTGTTTACTGATCACAATTACACTTTTCTTTTAATTCCTCTATTTTAAACTGTCCTACTTGGTGAGAAAGCATGTTTTTTTTATTCCAAACTGGTTTTGTATCATATATAAGATTTTATTCTCGGTATTTTACATTATAATATGGTTTTAAAAACTTCTGTCACATTTTAAGCCACTGTTTGGTACATCTTAGCCAGATTTGCGTGACCCGCCAAAATTGCCTCGAAGAAATAGCTTAACCAATTTAAATTACAAATATGAATAAAAAAATTGAACAAATTTAAAACATTAACGGCGTAATGTAAGAAATACTTCTTTGAAGAGGAGCTTATATTCTCTTTTTCTCTCTCTCTTCTTATATTCTTCTAATTTTCTTAAGGGGACTCGGTAACCTTGAACAATTTTTTTTTATTTATACATTTATAAATTTGGCTTTAGCAAACTATGTAGTATTTCTACTCAAGAAAATAATTTTAAATGAAAATTCGAATACATTGTTAACACATATTTAAAAATTAAAATTTTTTAAAAAACATTTGAAGAGTTTCAAAGCCTTACTCGTCTTTTATTTATTAATTTTTTACCATGAAAATATTTCGTAATATTTTCAAGGATGTTTCAAACAACTTTAGGGAACTATTCTGCAATAGTTTATTTAGTTTTGGAGGAAAAAATTAATAAAATGTTAATAGGCATGCTAAAATTCAACAAAAACACAAATTTATCTTACATTCAAATTTTTTAAAAAAAAATCGTAATCATTTCTTCAGAAAATGGATCACTAATTTTGTTTACTGTATTATATATATAACACACAGGAAAAAAATGGAGGTGATTGATGAATATTAGTGGAAGGAGTAGCTTTCTAAATACAACGATGTATCGAAAAAACACAAACTGAGAAAAACCCTTTTAAAGTTTATAACTCTGAAAAGCCGAATATTATATGCTTTAATTAGCTTAAAATGCCATTTTATATCATGAGCTATACGTTTTTCTTAGAAGTTATAGCATTTTCACAAAATTTCACTAAATGTTTTTAATAACTGATAACATTTTGCAGGTTATTAATTGCAATTGATGAACATGAAAAATGAAGGAAAATGTAAAACAATTAATACAACCACTTTTAAGATTTTGTACTTCATATAATATCACAAATATTATATTTATATCAAAATATATAATGAATAAAAACACAAATTATGAAATATATTTATATTAATTATCCTATTTTAAATATTATACATGCACATTTTATAATGAAAAAAATTACGTTACAAATTTACATTATTTACATCTCAAAAGTATCCCGGTCTATATGTAACATCTTCCTTTTTTATAATTAATATTTCTCATTTTAGAACGGATTTTTTTTACCAGTTTACATTCATGACGATATTTGATATTTTTACGTCTCATTCTAAACAATTTTTTTCACGATTCCAGTATTACACCAAGATCATGGGTACATTTTCCAAAAAGTATAAACATAGTTTGATACTTCGTAAAGTCCCTTTGTTAAATTCACAACTGACATTTGTTACTCTATGTTTCACTCGGTCTTTGTGCAGAAATGTTTTTTTTTTATACTTCGATCAAATCATATTATGCAAACTTTCGTTTGCATTTTGTGTACCGCAATCCACGCACCTTTCTAAAAGTTCCTTAGAAGCATTAGCCTTTGGTAAATAGGAAGGATGCTTGGCAAAAAGCTTTCTTTTATTGGAGTTTCCATCTGCATTTTGTGAGAAACTGGTTTTTCTCTTATCACTATTGCAGATTGGTAGAAACACCAAGAACTAACAACTATTGGACAGTTTGAATATTGAGGGGTTTTTTTTGTCAGTCAAAATGCAATGTGGCATATATTGCTCTTTTCAAGACAAGAGCATCCCTTTTGTTTTTTAATATGGTCTTCTGATGATAAGAAGTTAATTTCTTTATGGTAGTTTCTTTCAAAGTTCCATAACCTTTCTCACCTAAAGAGATGCTTCGAGCGCTAGATTCCTTCACAGCATTCTGTAGAGCAGTGCTTAACCTTTTACTAACACGGTTTAAGGATTCCTTTTTTATTTTGACAATAGCCCCATAGATATTTTTTTGCGGATAAATAATTGAAAGTTTTACAGTCCCTATCAGATAATAACGTAGAATATCAAAATCCCAATGATTACGATCTTTCTCACAGTATCAATACTGTCTCCAATTGTATCGGACCCGATAAACCGGTGTGATCACACTCATCTTATGATATCACACTCCTTCTTATGCTCTTCATACCACATATCAAATTAAGCACTTGACTCTCTTAAGTTCCTTTTTTGCTGTGGAACAATGACGACATACTTTGCACATAATTCCTAAGTTAATGACATAGCCTGTAAGTATATCAATAACTTAACAAATTCCAATAAAATGTACGATCTCGTGTCAACCTTCTAAGATTAAAAGAAACACTTTTGCGACACATCAGCATTTACTTCATATACATTTCGTACTTCAACATGTACTTCTTTTAGCATAGTCTTTGCAGCAACACCATAGGCGTTGTCAAGAAGTTTAGTACATTTGTTACATGTTCTCGATGAAAACTGCTAGGTATTTGTGGCCATGCAAAATTTCTCGATAGCTGAACAACATTTCCCGATGTAGCAGAATGCTTGTGTGACCCGTAAATGGATATCAAGAAAAGTATTTGTTTGCCTTTCATTCGATGTTCCTACAGCACAAATTTTAAAAGCACAGAGACAGCAGATTAGATTTAAAGTGTAGAAAAATCCTAATTTTCCCCCACGTTCAAGCTATAAAGTTTTTGTCGCATTCCGGGCATTTCAGTTTGTCAAACAGTTTACTGATTTGTAGAAAGTTTACAAATAAGAAACTTTTAGTATTGGAACAATGAGTCTTTTCAACATTTAATAACTGTTCAATTCTGCTATTAGGAATAGCAAAATTTTCTTCTGTAGTATTAACTTTATTCTCAGCATCATTACACCAACATTTGCTGTTCATTTACTTAGAATTGCTTCAATTCTTAAAAAATAAAGACCGAACACTTCAACAGATTCAGCACAAACAATAACGAAAGTTTTTATAAAAAAACTGTTTGATTTCAATGTAAAACTTGTTTATAATTAGCTTGATATACACACTACAAAAAAAAAAAAAAAAAAAACCACACGAAATATCAACAACAAATCGCTTATAATGAAAGTTGTAGTCACAAAAAAGAACGCTAAAATGTTACTGTTATTATTAACAAAAAATAAAATCAGTTTTAGAAAAGTATTGATAAAAAATAACATAAAATTACTGACATTTCTAAAAAAGGGGTGTGGTCAAGTCCCAAAGATTTTTTTTGTTTACAATTTTCAATAATTTTTTTCAAACTTCTCGCGCTCGCACATACAAAAGTAATACATCAATCGAAAGATAATAATTCAGAGTAAATTTCTAAATGAAAACATAACAAGTAATATAAAAAAATTTAAAGTCAATTCCTATTTAGGTCAACAAAGAAAAATTTTATTTTAGTTTTTATTAAATAATTACAATTAATATAAATATGTACAACTATATACATATGACCGAATCATAATATTAATCGGCGAAAGAAATTTTTTTCCAACTATTATTTGGTATTATTTTGCCAAATGGGGCTACCCTGGTCCGCTTCGTGGACTACACGTTCAGCCAAAAAAAATCGCCTAGTTTGGCAATTTTTGAAATCGCACCAAGTGGTTGGGCTAAACTACATTTTCACCAATTAAATTTAATTAATTCAATTTATAATTGAAAACACTGTATGAACATCAAGTGTAATCCACTACAAGCTTAAAAAATAAATGTATTTGAACTTGAGTGGATGAATAAAAGGAATTTTATTAACGATTGACAATTTGAACAAGATATATATAGGGAGAGTGTGAGCTGATATTAGGAATTTAAAAAAATGTACTTTTAGGTCATTTCTTGGGTACCGAGTCCCCATCTTACAGGAAATTCTTAACACGGTAAAGTCCTATCTCTCTCATGTTAAATTCACCAACTTTATGTACTTTTCTCATAAACGGTGCAAGATAGGATTATGAAAATTTTATGGAAGTTATAATAACGTGTTTAAATACTGTAACACGCCATTTTCTTTTTCAGTAAAATAAAAAAAGAAACATTTTACTAATTATTTATTCACAATCACTTTCAATTAGGTCTTTTTGGCACAATTTCGTGGTATAAAATAAATAATTCTCAAAAAAATCATCAAACCAACGTGTTTAAGTATGTAATATAACATAATGTTATGATTTTGGTATTTCAAATGTGTTTATAATGTTAAATTATGTCAAAATTACTATTCTGCTTGAAAAATAGTGCAGGATTAACGTTTATTGCATGTAAACATGTGAATTAGATCAATTGCTATGAGACCTTGTAAATAACATGGGGCTCTTTGGGTATCTCGCTAACTTGGCGAGATATCGTTTAGTTGGCGACAGTTTTGGCAACATTTTGTCGCCAAATCTGTCGCCATTGCCAAATTTGGCGACTGGCGATATTTGACGACTTCCGGTTCCGGTTCTCCTACTTTCTGGAATGTTCTACCACTTTCGCCGTGTCTAGATAAGGCTTACTGAAATGCAACATAGAGTGGTTGTTCAGATTTCTTGAAGCTCAGACGCGCCATGAGCCTCTGTTACTTTACGGGTAATTCCGTTGTGATTTATGCCGAAGAGAGTACGAAAGCGTACGGCTTTGAATTTGATTTATTCCCCGCTGTATCAGCACATTGCGTTGTGTTACTGTTGTGTTGTATTATTGTGACTTCGGCTGTTCTTATGCCTTTCTGAACATTATATTCTTGATTGGGCTGATAATAAAGAACTGTTTTATCGCTTTCCTGATTAAAGTCTATTCAATCCCTGAACCAAACTGTGAAATTCGTTACAATAATATACATATTAAAATGTACTTTTGTAATATAACATAATACACATAATTTAAGGAACTTAATTCTCAAGTCTCATAGATATTGAGAGAAAAAAAATATGAGCCTAAGAATTCATGTTTTGAGACGATCGCATGTAAAAATTTCATTGATACTTTTATTGCTGATTAAGAAGCTAAATTTAATAAAATCTTACTTTCTATGAAAGATTATCACCTTCTTTAGCCTCATAGGAATTGTAAAGTTTCTTTTTGTATTTTTATTTCTTTTTCTGATATTTTTTTGATATTTGGATAGATTCCGTTTTGTGTTGACAATGCGTTCCTTGTCTAATTCCTTCATAATACTTTTCCAACAGTGATGATGTAAATGATTTTCAGTCCTGCTTAAGTTATGGCATATTTCCTGCAGTAAAGCAAGAAACAGCTTCAAAAATACCAAATAATAAATTTTCGGTGGTAACAAATACAAATTTTGGTACACGTATTCAGACGACACTGTTCACAGATTCATAGAAATTCTATGTTTTCCCATATTGACATGTTCTTAGAAGGTCTCGGTTTACGAAATCTCTAAATATAAGCAGGATTACTTCAATTATTGCTACACAAGTATACGTTTGCTGGGTGTGGTCATATGTTTCGTCTTTTGCTTGTTGACGTTGAAAGCCACATCAGCTTTCAGATCCAATTGGACAGAGATATTACTCATCACTGGTTATTATTTCATTACTCGACAACAAATGAAAATATTCAGCCGAAACAACTTGCTGCATTTTGAAGAGATCCAACATTTCCAAAATATCTTTAATTCTTACGGAAGGTCTATTTGCCTTTGAACCTCTCGCACAGTTATGCTCCCATTACAGTTTTTGCAAGTAAAAAATTTATCCAAAATGTACTTCAAAACAAATAATCATATAATTTCGTTTCCAGAATCTGTATTTTCATCATAATCATTATACTGAAAAAAAGAATAGATGAATGTGGCACTTTAACCGTTTGAACATTATCATTTGATTCAAAACAGTCTCAATATCACTGATGGTTGACTTTCCAACACTTTTACGGTTTTTAAATTTACTTTTACTTCGTGGCATTATAAATAAGTTAATTCTGTTTATATCAGTAAAATACTAATTGCTAATTAAAATATAGGGCAATACAAATGAGCAAGACAAGATGCTCGAAAAATATTTTAATTTGTTTGATAGTTTTATGAGATATGTAGTAACAAAGACAATTATCCCCACTTTTTGAAAATCCCGCACTTAATAATATAAACAGTTAAAAACTGTAAAAAAACAATTGCAATTCACTTTATTTTTGTCAATTCTTCAATCGTAAGAAAATTAGGAAAGTTAAATAGGGATAGTAATATATGTAAAGCATTAAATGTGGTGCACGCCATGAGAGAGGTTTGTTTACATTAATCAGCTCTTTAAGAGTTACGAAGTGCTCTAAAACAGAATGAAAAATTTCAACATTTTCGTTTTTTTTATGAACAAGATAAAAAAGTTTCGAATATGGGGGAAATATTAGTATGCTAATGGATTAAGCCATTGTTTCGAGCAGCTTAGGCGAAAAAATAGCCAAATACTAATTATCCTCGAAGAAATAGTTAAATCCTAAGTAATTTAACGATTGATTATGACTAGTTAAATTATTAATATGAATAAAAAATAAATTTAAAAAAATGAAAACATTTTTTCTGAAAAACATGTTTTAAAATAATAAACAGACATAAACAGAAATTCTAAGCATGTCTTAGTAATCTTTACAAGTCTTTAAATTCGTTTTCCACATTCTTTACAAAGTTTACATTTAAGCAAAATGTGAATATATATATA
>BMAW01024987.1:527045-579487 GCA_019974015.1 Nephila pilipes
TATTTTGACGGGATATACCAGATTTGCCGCCTACACGCGTGAAAACCGAAAGAAAATGCATTTTGACACAGAAAGAAAGTACGTAAATATGATGGCAGATCTATTTTATTAATTTATCTCAATACTACAGAAGAATTTCAATTTTTGTGAGAAGTATAAATAATTACAGACGTAGGGTAGAATTGGTTTCTTGACATTTTAGCTCTGTGATGCGAATTCTCGGTTTCGATTCTTGAAGTGAAATGTCTCTTAGATCACGTGTTTGATCTTGACGTCCGTGCAACTCATGTTGGGGGTGAGGAATTCGGCGGCGGTGTCAGCTGTGATGATTCGGTCGAAGGGGAAACCCATGGGTTTCTTGTCAGGGTACTTCTGGTCCTTGGCACCGCAGTAACTGATAGCATCCACACACACTCCGCTGGCTTCACCTTCCACCTGTGGGAGAGGACACAAGAATCAATATCATATCGTTCCAAAACATTTGATTTTCGTTTACAAAAAGTTGATACAACATTGACTAAAAGAGTCCTGACACTTTTGAAAAATTAATATTAAGTCAATCAATTAGAGCTTGCGACTGTGCAGCTTGAACCAAAATGCTTCCCGCATCGGAAAGTGGTTTTGAATTTCTCCCATATTTAACTCTGAACCTAAAAAACAGCAAAAAACTAACTTGCCATCAAAAATGCAGATACACATCGTTTATGTGAACAGCCTCAACTAACAGATGTTGATATGTGTGACATGTGAGTATCGAAACTTGAGTTGGGATTTCTGATTTACAGTATCAAATATGTGAATGAAATGCTTATGAAATCAAATGAAAGGCGAAAATAAACTAAATTCAGCATCAAGTGGCGCCATCTATGAGAAATTTTTGAAACCTAGTTTTATTTGCACAAACAAAACTTTTCCGCGTAAGGAAACATTTTGGTTGAAACAACACTGTCGTAAATCAATTAGTTCTTGAAATATCAACTTTTAAAATGTGTCAAGGACTATTAGTCCACCCTAAAGTTCTAGATTAAAAGCGTCTTGGATTCATTTTTATGACGTTGCACCAAGAAGCTACGTGAGATGAGAAGAAGATTGTAAGTTGCGCTGTCAATCAAATAGTGTTCTGTTCCTGAAACAAGTGATTGGGGAAGAAGACTCTTGAAAGAGGAAAACGACTCTAGAATACTCTAAGAAAGAGTATTTTAGAGTCATTTTCCTCTTTCAAGAATCATGATTGAAAAGAGTCCCCGTTAAGTGTTTAAGAAAGGGATTCTTCTCAATCATGTACTCTAGATGTTTAAGCTTCGATATATCTTACATATATCAGCCTCGCTACATTTAGAGTCTGTATTGAAATCGGGAACTCATGACACGACGGAAAGTACGCTGGCCATAAGGTCGCGACCATGACCCTTCTACTACCCAAGCCGTGTCCATTAGTGGAAATTGGACTCGAATACGTGGATTGATTTAAATACCAAAGGCAACGTGCTAGTTCGATGATAAGTTCCCTCAACTACTTATTGATTTATCCAATAAAAATATAATCGGAATCTGTTGATTCGCAGTTTTACCATGGCTTCCTTTTTATGGGACTCAGATCATGACCCTTTGTTAAGTGCAGAATTTACACTGCGTTTCTATTTTATACAACATGGGATAAACATGCCATGGAGTTTCAGTTTACACTAGCAAGCTTATAATCCGAACGAGAGAAATTAGATATTTGAGTAAGAAATAAAGGAAATGATGCTTGCGTCTCTTGAAACGTGCAAAAAAGAAAATCAGGGATGAGGTGGGAATTTTTTATGAAACAAGAACACGCAATTCCTCTGATTGTAAAGTGCAGACGAGGATTTTTGTCACAAAAGAGAGAAGATAAAAATACGACGAAGTAGAGATAAACAAAAATGCTGTCTTTGAGCCGAATCCTTTGAAAGTTTGAGGCTAAGACAGGATCGACCCTTTTTTAATACTTATTATTGATCTTTTATGGATTCGAATGTTTGTACTGGATATGAACCACTATTTCTCTGAAAATGAAATACTCCAATTTGGACTTTTCCCTGTAAGAGATTATTTTCAATATCTCGCGGATAGTGAGATAAATTCAACGTTCAACCATTTGTAGGGGTTAAACGTGTAGAGTTATAAAAAAAATTTTTCCTTGTATAATCGATTTCCGCAAAAATTGAAAAAGATGTCGAAACAATGCCAATGTAACGCAGAAGTATCATATATGAATACTGGAACTTATGTGATACCTCAATTCCTAACAATATTATGAATCGCGGTTTAGTAATCGTGGACCTCTAATACCGCGAGTGAGTTGGAATTGTATTGTAAGGTCAGGAAAGCGGGATACTCACAGCATCTTGAGAGTAGTCAGTCAAGATAACGTAGAGATCGAACTCCGTTCCCTTGTGGCTTCCCCTTGGGATGAGCATGTGCTCCGGCCATCCGCAGCTGCAGAACTCAGTTGTGTTCTCGCTCACTCCTTCTCCGGCGAGCAGCTGCTTGAAGGTGTGAGTTTCGGACACTGTTACGCTGGACAGCTTGTGGTCGCGGGTGATGGCGTTCTTTCCGGCTGCCACTATAAGAGAAGGAGATTCGTTATTTCACTCGAGGAACCTGAGGCGACCTTCGAATAGTGTCGAGAACATTTTCCAGCAGAAAAAAAGTCGCGCATTTTGTGACGTTTGGCTATTCGTGTTTTTCTTATCAATAACCTCGGAGACTGGCATCGATTAGAATTAATACAATTTCTTTCGCACCAAAATGAAACTCGATTAGGTAAATTAGATGAAGATATGAAATAATGCTACATAAACGAAATAAAATTAATGGAAAATTTATATACGATAAAGACTTGCTATCAGAGAAGTGAAATTTTTCTGTTAGTTATGTTTGCATTGAAGAGTTCCATTAAAAATATCAAGTTATATAATTACTGTTGATGAGAGTTGTGGAATCCAGAACGAGTGAACTCGAAAGAAAAGCTTTCTTTATTAAATCGTAATTTAGGATTGTGGGTTAGGTTGGGATTCTACAAGGAGCGACGATACATATTCGACAGTGCTCATACATAAAGATACATAAAGTGCTCATACATGATGTTTTGTTGTTGCACGCCTTCAAATGAAATTTAGCAGATTATTACTAATAAATTAAATTAATATATGGCACAAGAGCTGGGAAAGGAAGGGCAGATGTCATAACGAAAAAGGTTAGTTGAAGGGGAAAGAGCACGAGAACCTGTTATAGTCTTAAGAATAATAGTGATTCCCATAATACTTTAGATTTGACAACTTACGTTCGACTTGGAATTTATCCAATTCGATACACAGGGTTCTCTGGTGTTCTGGGTCCAATCGGTTGCCCAACTCGTCGTATTTAGGACCGAGGAAGATTCTAACGGTTGCTTGCTTGGGTCCACCGCTCTGGTTGTCAACACTGATGTTGAATGTGAAGGGTTCGTGGTCGAGGTGGTGGTATTTCACCTGAAGAATAAATTGGACTCAATAAAGTTTGTATTGCCGTATTTTAGAGATAAGTATTTACTAAACATTTTAGTCTCAAACCTTTGATAATACTACACAGACTTTAAGAGTTATTGCGAATAAACTAAACCTAATTTAACTTCTTTTTTTTTATTAATTTTTGAGCTTTATTTTTCTCAAATAAAAAAATTTCAGTTTGCATGCAGGATTTCTGAGGAACTATTAATCATATTAGTTTGAAATTTCCTATATATGTTCAAAATAAGTTTTTAAATGAATTATTCGACAATTTTTACGCACAAATTGTTATCGCATTTGCCCGAATGTAACACGACACTAAAATGTTTTATAAAGATAGTTTGAGAAAAAAATAATGAATTGAATGTGATACACATTAAATTTACATAAAATAATTCAAATAAAATATAATTTAGTTTTATAAGTATTTATTTAAAATAATGAGTAACACAAGTTACATTCATGGCAATAAAATTAAGCAGCGTAAAGGCATAGACATACTAATAAAAAGAGTTGTTACATGCCATTACACCTAGACTTCGAATTTAGCATGAGATAATATTTTAAAGGGAAAGGATCAGTCAAAAAGTATCGCGTTATGTTCGGGTTAACACGGTAAAAGAGAAACTTGTATATGAATTTCAATTAGATTTTTTCTTAAAATTTCATAATTTTCTTAATAATTGCATTAAAAGATTTTCTTTAAATTTTTTAAAAAAAGAATGTATAATTTCAAAATTGAATATCTCTTTACAAGGAAACATTGCTTTTGTAAATTTTGATCTTTGCCGTCCTTCAGAATCAATAAAAATTGATTCTGAATAAAAATTGATTTTTGTAATTTTAAAAAAAGTGACCAATTTATATTTCGTTATAAGTTTTAAAGATTTTGTAAAATTATATAAAAGTGTACGAAAAATAACGTAAACATATTTATATAAATATTATATTGTGAAAGTTTCAAATCTCTGTTTCGCTGCATTGTTAAATTATATTAGTTTCAAAAATGAATTGGTTTGAATAATTGTTAAAAGTCCTGAGATCCCTCAAGGAGTGAAGAAGTTTATCGTACCTTCACAGAGTGCGTGGTTCCAAAATCAATTCCGTGGGTCAACTCCAAATCATCGGTTTTCATGAATGTTGTGACCAAGTTTGGTACTTTAGCATTGACGGTGACGTTCACGACTTGCACTCCTGGGAAGTCCAACTGGAAAAAACAAGTAGAATTAAATAACATAAATTTTTTAAGAAATCCTCGAATTGATTTACAGCTGTTGATCGGTCACATAGCTTTAATTTCGATGCCAGTGTTGGCGAAACTTTTAATTTTGGAAAGACAAAATTTGAAAAAAATCAAGTTAATTTAAAAGTTTTGTTGTTAGAATTCAGAATTGCTATTAATGGGTATATTAATTTGAAATGTCTGTTGTTATCACTCTTTAGATACTTATCATATGAAATATAACCATTCTCGAGAACTTCGTACCATTAATTACTTCATCATTCAAATTTCTTTAAGTGTGAAAAAAATTGAAATTGATTAAGGTAATGAGACACCCTCTGCAGGGACAAACTATCTTATTTTACTCCAAGTTTCAATTATCTTCACTTTTTCAATTGAAAGCTAAGAAGTCATATTTTACCATTTAGATAACAGCATATATTTCCATATTTCTGATTATGCAAAAAAATTACACTCATAAACGAAAATATTTATGAATGAGCAATTGTTAATCAAGAGCTAAAATTAAATTTGTAAGTTTGGAATTAACCCTTAAGTACCAGTGTATTTTTAGCTTTAAAATTTGCAGAACACTTATAAATTCAACATTCTATGCACTAAACATATTTATAATTTTAAAATTAAATTTTAAAATATTTTAAAAATTCCAACTTTTATGTTTGAAATTTCATATTATTTTTGTACCAAAAATTTTATGAATATTTGCTAGAAAGGGATTTTGTTCGCTGTGTAGAAAATATTTCATGATGCGCCAAACTTCAGAAGCGTGGGTAAAGTAGAGGATAGTGTACCAAATCTCTTAAAGAAACCATATTTTGAGAAAAACGGAAATACAACTAAGTTTCCCTTATGGCCTAGGACTTATTTATAATTTCGAAATTCAATATTCAAACATTCTATTTATAGAATTCTCATAAATATGGAATCGGAGAAACGCTTCTTATGTTTGAATAGCACAATCAAAACCCGCGAGTATTGCAGTGTTTCAGTTAAGAGCTACTGAAATATTTTGAGCCCTACTTCCGTACCTGTGCCTTCTCGTATGGTGTCAGAGTGCTCTTGTATTCCTGGAAGATGTTGTCAATGAACCTGTGGTACCTGTAGAAGATGGGATCTCGGAGAGAGGTTGAAGTGTCACTCATCACTCCTGGATTCTCCTAAGAAGCGACAGAAAAAGAAAGGAAAAAAGTATGAAGGTAGAGTAAAAACGATCAAGTAAGTGTACAATAAAAAAGACAATTAAAATCAATGAAAATAGATTAAATAAATGTTCTATAAAAACGTGAGAAAATGATCAAGTATATGTACAATAAGAAGGCTACTAAGACAATTCAAGAAAACCGGTTTTAAAAAAACGTTCCATAAAAAGATCACTAAGACAACTAAAAAAAGGTTAAATAAATGTATGCTTAAATAGAAGGTCACTAAAACTACCAAAAAAGTAGAACAAAAGTACAATAAGAAGGCCTCTAAAAATGATAAATAAATGTGTAATAAAAAGAATTAAGTAAATGAAAAAGATTAAGAATAATATAAAGAATTAAGTAAAAGTACAGTAAAAATGCTAGCTAATGAAAGGTTCAATAAATGTACAAGTAAAAAGCCATTGGAGAGTAACTAAAAAAAGACTGTTTGAAGGTTATTACGAAAACTTTAAATAAGTATACAATAAAAAGGCCACTATAAGAACATAAGAAATGTCAAATAAAAGCAAAAAAGAAAAAAAAAAGCCAAAATAAGAACATATAAATATGAATAATGTTTATTTATATGAGAGCTTAGATGACTAATAAAATATTTAATAAATTTACAGTAAAAAAGAGGTAACTAAAAAAGGGTTCAATAAATTTACAACAAAAATATCCCTAAAAAAGTTATATAACTGTACAATAAAATGACAACTATGAAAACGTAAAAAAAATGTACAATGAGGCTACTAAGACCACCGAAAAATGTTAAACAATGTAGAATAAAAAGGTCATTATGAGAATGAAAGAAATGTTAAGTAAAAGTAACATAAAAAGTCGACTAAGACGGCTGAAAATAAGTTAAGCAAATCGCAATCAAAAGATTTCCTTTTACTCACATTGAATCGGCCGTCGGGGTCTGTGATCTTGGCCATCATAACGTGTCCCCAGTTGTGAAGGCTGCCGTAGTAGAGTTTGTTCTTGGATTCGTAGCTGGATTCCAAGAGGCTTCCCAAGATATCGATGCCATTATCTTCGGTAAGTTTGATTTGTTGGTGGCTCTCGTCTTCCACGTAACCCAAGTCGATGGCCTCGATGATCCTCTCTCTCCAACGGATCATGTCCTGCACGTCAACGTCCTTCAGATCGTGCAGCCGGAAGCCCTCGGGCCTGGAGGCGTACTGCAGACCGCTTACCAAGGATGTCAAGTGAGCCGCGTATCCTTCCAATTCCTCCTCGAAGTTGTGGAAGGGAATCATTCTTCGCATTCCATTGGACAGACGCTCGCAGTCGTACCTGGAAAAGAGCCATTTATTTTATCTCTACACTGTCAACTTGTGACTTTGGGCTATTCACAGTTTTCTCTTCATTAACCTCTGGGACATTTTCCAATATGAATTGCATACGATTACAATTTTTTCCAAACCCAAATAAAACGTGATTACGTACAGTTAGTTTACACATTTGTATTCATGTAAAAAAAACTTTATTCGAACGTCGGTTGTCTCTAATTTTTTAAAAATTCATTATGGGCAGTTTTTGCTGTTAAAATGGGCTTCAAGAGTTAAACCAAAGGCACTCATCTTACCTGGCGCACATCTGTTGATGCATGTAGTAGAAGAGCTCTCCCTTCCTGTCCTTGGCCTTGCCCATGACCTCTGGCCTCCAGGTGGCGGGGTAGACAATGTGCCAGTGCCAGTGATGGGCATTGGTTCCCACGTCCTCTCTGAAGTAGCTCATTTTGTACTCGGGGTCCAAGATGTTTCCGGTAGATTCGATCTCCACTTCGATGTCCTGAAACGAAGGCACACCATCTGTCACAATCCAAAGAGTAATTCGATTTCATTTTGATTCATCTCAATTGAATCATTCATTCCAAGAATGTGACCAGAATGTATCAGGAATCACTAAAGTATTTCAATTCACTTGCTTATTTGAGAAAACGTGTTACGCTAAATTAAGCGAATTTTGAAGGACCTTTTTGGATGCAATAAAGAGGTTAGATTTTAAAATTTAGAAATACTTTATAATTCTTATAATTTATGAACAATAAATTTGAAAAAGAAAGCTAAACAAACGTCTTTGACTTAAGCTGTTTCAACAATAGAGATGTTGTATTTGAGTTTAATGGTTGGTGTAAATTTTGATGGAATTGCGTCTGCTTTCAAAGTCTTGATGGGATTTTACACAATTATTGTTTCCTATAAGTCAGCGCTTCTAAAAACTGTGGTGGCGACACCGAATAGAGAGAGAAAGCGAATTATTGGGATCGCGAAAATTTAATTTAGATACCCAAATTTAAAAAAAACTTGATTTGCAAGTCATTCATTAACTTTAAATTAACGCTGTACAGCAGTGTACAGGAGAATAAGTCTCCGCGACGCTGCGAAAACACTTTTCAAGTAGAGTCCATTGTTTCTCTTCTTATAAATGGGTAGTAAAAATTATTTCAATTTAATTTAACATAGAAGTTTTTACAAAAAAATAAGTTAGAATTGAAATTTATTGCTTTATTTATTTTTAAATTAAATATGAAATTTTCGACATTTTTTTTATTCAGGTTTATGGTTGGATGAGAGGGATTTGTTCGATAAGTACTTTGTGAGCTATTTTTTTAAAATTATATATATATATATATATATATATATATATATATATATATATATAGAGAGAGAGAGAGAGAGAGAGAGAGAGAGAGAAATTTTTTATTCACCCTATTTATGTGTGAACAGGAAATATTCATTTCAGAAAAAAAACATATTTAAAATTTTAATTCTTCATCCAAAATATTTTAACATTTCTCACAATAATCTGTATTGATTCAGTTTTACTATTATTATTTATAGTTTTATAACTTTTTTTTAATCAAACAATACAAAAAACAGTTAAATTGAATTTTGTGGGGGTTTTTTTGTTAAAAAAATGATTGCTTACCTAAAACCTTATTCTATGCACAGACGTATCAAACAATACCGACTGCTTATTAACGTTGTACTTTAAGCCATCACGAATATTATTGGTGAAGATTTCGTCATTTTAAGCCTCAGTCAAATGATAAACATGACATCTACACTGTTTTCCCACTCCCTTTACTTCTATACAACGCCAATGAGAGGACTTGGAGCCTCGATATGTTTAACGTGCTTCAGCCCAGCTGAACGGTAGGATTTAAGTGGCATCACGACTCAACGGATCGAACTCACGACTTAACGGAAACAACGCAAGTCGAGAGTTCGCGACCATGATCATAAGGCTGCCTCAAGGACATTTTATCAAATATATTATGCAAAACAATCAGAAAGAATTTCAGAAGGTTATACTGATTTCAAAAAGAAGCGATAGCATTTTAAATACACGCCCGTCAAGAAAAATAAAAAAACCGAGAAACAGTAATTTTTAAAGTTTCGAAGGTCAATGTAATGAAGTGGCGCACTATTAAAGAAAACATAATTAACTAGCTAAATAATGTGATTTTTTGTATATAGATTTAGATACGCCATTCAGTTAAAATAAAGTAAAATGAATTTTTTCTGTGATTTTTTTAGATAGAACACCTGTTTTGAGTAAATTAATGAAATCTCACCTTATCGGGGTGGTTGGTGACCTCTTTCAGAGCCAAGCTGATAGTTTCGGAAGGGACGAACCTGTCTGGGAAGATTTCTTGAATGGGAGGCACCGTGACGCCCCTGCAGTCCTCTCGGTGGAGGATGGCCACGGAGGCGGCGTACACGAAGAGTCCCTCATTGGCGAATGACCGGGCCTGCTTCGCCAAGTTCATGAAATCCGCAAAGTCCTTGGCGGCTGCAACGAAACAACAGTTGACATTAGTCGAATTTGATCCAAAATTTCTTCTCGGGGTTCCATCCCCGATCTGGCTGCCGGGAAGGGGGGATTTATTGTGAAACTGGTCTTCTACACTTGTTCAGAAATCATTTGAAATTAATGATAGAAAGCTTTTAAACATTAGTTTTGATGTACTACAAACCTCTAATTTGTTGGAATACTGGTATTTTTTTTTAAGATTCTATTTCATCCATAGCGTTGATATTTTCAGCATTATGAAACGGGGTTATTTCCAGATCAATAGGCGTTAATTTGTTTGCTAAAATAATTTCACAATTTTTAGGTATTTCACGACATTAATTTTAAAATAAAGGAAATTTTTTTTAAAAAGAAATTTCAAATTTTAATTTCAGAACTATAATTACATTGAATATATAGAGTGTTTTGACTAGAATGTTGTCTTTGAACTGATTTGAATTACTTTTACCGTTATAATCTGAAAGAAATCTAAAAAAAAAAAAAAAATTCCAATGACCTTCCCCTCAAAAAAAAATTAAATTATATGTAATGCTTTCCCATAGTTTCAATGCAGAATTCCACGGACTGAGGAAAAGAATCAAAATATCTAAAATTTTGAAATATGAAAGCTCAAATTATAAGGCTTAATTGAAAATAAGATGGAAGTGCATTTCTTTTTTATAGCAAAAAAATATTTTATGTGGTTTTGAAATAGAAAAATGTAGCATAATTATATGCATTAGTATGGAGTCGCTTACAAAACTCGCGAAAGAATAAATGGAGCAGAGCATCGTTGAACTCCTTCTCCGATTCCAACTTTTCACTAACTCGATTCAAACAAATGCCACATTTTTTATTGCATATAACTTATTCATTTTATATTTGTAAGTTGGATAATGTTACTTCATGAATATTCCTAACAATTTTAAACATATAGAATATTTTTTATATAAATAAATATTTCCGCTGGAAATTGTTTTTTCTTCCTACATAAGCGCCACACAGGGAAGCTGATTTTACAATGGTGTCTAAGAAAATGCAATTGATTTACAATCCTTTCCCTTTACAACAACACCCTTTTACTTACTCTCATTTGCTTACTTATCCTGAACGACTCAACTGATAATGAAAATGGAAAAGATGCCATAACAATAAAGAAGTCAGAACAATAGAGGAATCATATAAAGGGTTAGAAAAATTCGCTAAGTTCGCTCACCGTACAAAGTCTCGTAGAGCTTTGTTGCCTCCGCAAGGCCTTTCTCGTGGAAACAGGAGAAGAGCTCCCCCTGATGCAGCTTTCCAATTCCATGGAGACGAGGGTCCCTCTCTGCGGGGGGTACGGCTGTCCTGGAGATGGAGGTCAGGTGGGTGAACAGGCTGCACACCTGCTGCTGCTTCTCTTTTACGGACATGGTTAGCCTTCGGGAGAGATCAAAAGAGCTACTGAGACAGGCAAGGTGCAGATCGGTTTTTATATGCGCCTTTTCCGCAACGGGAGAGGCGCGCTTCTCTGAACTGTTTGCATCCGGCGTATTCTTAGCACGCGATGGAAATAAACTGGATAACGGGATGAAAACACACTGGGCCGCCGAATGAATGTGGACGTTCATAAAGATTTATAAACTGATACGTAAGTAAAATAATTTGAAAAAAAATATCTCACCGACTTTGTATACTTCTCTTAAACTTCATTCAGCTTAGGGAAAACAATAAAAGTCATAATGATAAGAAATGCAATACAATATAACAAACAATTAATAATGTGCCACATTTCTTTTAGCTGCTATCAAAAATTTAAGAGGTCTCAGTTAAGGGGTAACTGTTATTCGTGTTTTCGAGGGAAAAACATTTAGCAAACCTATATAACTTACCAATGAAACAAAGAAAAACTTGGCACTTTTACTATATAATATTCATATATATTTACACCCATTCTTATATTTCATATAATTTTAGAAAATTCTTAAAAAGTCAGAAAGAAGAGCAAACTAGACACATTTCAAAATTGCAGAAACTAATATTTTGCAGCGTGTAGGATTCCGAAGTACATTCATCAAAATTTATAAAAGTACTATTATTATGCAGAAAAATATTAAGTTTTAAAGTTACACATACTTTTTAAAAAAATTAGAGAATTTTTTTAAATGCAATTTTTCAGAAAATTATTAAATTTTAAGAAACCAACAAATTAAAATTCATTCCAAAAGCTTTCTATTGTCTAAAAATTGATGCACAAGTTTTTAAAAGAACTTTTTTAAACATCTTGTATGAAATTTCATACAAATATGATTCTGAGAAATTCTGTGCTCAAGCTAAAATGTTTTATTTTGGGAAAAATGTTGAAAAAAATAGTTAAATAAGGTTTAATTTATTTCGCGATAACTTTGGAAGTTTCGGTAGAATCATTTAACTTATGGTGCTAAGATATTCAGAAATGAACTCTAACATGCATATTTTTCAAGAAATCGAAAATTGTGAAGTTTAAAGGTCCTGATACCCCTTATTGCGCCTAGGCATATTCTATATGTTGTTTTTGCCCATTTTTTTAATCTGAAAATTGTGATGCTATAATTTGATTAGTTTTTCTATTAATTGCCATTTAGTAGTTAATGTACTTTTCAATTTCACGCTTTGTGATTTCTCGAAAACTTTCAATTGGATTCATACCCAGAGAACGTACCTAGCCAGGGTAAAACCAAAATGTTATTGCCTATTAAGAAGGTTGTAACTCGTATTGCTATATGACAAAGTGGGGAATCATATACAAAAAAAAATCTTCATCTTTTAGGAACCACTTTCTAAACTCAGACATCAGGCAAGCTGGTAATATTTATTTCTACTGGTCTTGCTTCATGGCTCCTAGCATGATGTGAAGGGGTACAACTCCTTTGGAACTGATTATAAACTGCACCATAATTTTACCGGGGTGTCTTACATTTGCAACAATGCAATGGATATGAAAGTTTTCTCCACAGTACCGCCGAATACAGGTACTCTTATCTACTAGAATTTTAAACATGGACTCGTGTGAGAAACATAATTGAAATTTATGATGTAAAACTGCTAATGCTGGAAGAAAGAGTCAGTAGCAAAAAAAAAAAAAAAAAAAAAAAAAAAAAAAAAAAAGAACTTCATAATTTACTTTATTTCAGTCCTCAACCGTCATGTAGTGATGCTCTAGATGCTAAAGAAGAATGTAGCTAAAAAATTAACACACTACTTATAAATGCAAATACAGCTTTTGATAATTGATCACTGATATATTATTACTTATGTTTTATAAATATTTTTTTCCTTTATAGAAACAGTTACTAAAGTTTACAGATATCTCAGTATTACAGGCATTATATGACTTACATTGCTTTTAATTTTAGAAAGCGGGGAGTGTTAAAATTTGACACAAAATAAGCTAATTTCTTAAGTCGAAGGCGTCACAATTACCTTAATGTCACTAAGGCATCGAATGCTTCAAATTTTCCAGTCAAAAAGGAGAGGTTATTTTGCTGATTCCACTAGAGGCGTATTACTTATAAGAGTTTGATAAATAGAGTGTTAGAAAGCTGAATTTTAAAATTTTATGTAAGCCATTTTGTACTGAGAAATACATTTATTTATGCTTTTATTAAAATGTGTTTTGTAAGAGCTGATATCTTCTACATAATAAAATCAGGCTGTTTCCTATACTGAGAATACAACTTTTTCTAATAAGCCCTCACAAATTTTGTATAAAAATGGGAAATTTGAATGGTAATATTCAGAAAATTTTTAATTTTATTAAAAATTCAAATTTTGCGATCAGAATTACATCCAGTATATAGATTGTTGTGTGTATAAGTACTCTGCCTCTTTTATAAAGTTATAAATGAGGTAGTTTTTATGCAAGGTGTATCCAAAATTAAGTACATAACTTAATAAAGTAAGTACAGTTTTCTATTATTGATTATCCGTGTATGTATATGTGTAAAGATATTTTTTTTACATAAATATACTGAATTCTTCATGCTGAAATCCATTGATTGTAATTTAAAAAAAGTGAGAATTATTTAAACTTGACATAACAAATCATTTTTCCTTGTTTGAGAGTAGTTGTGGTAGCTTAGTGGTTATGGTCACTGACTCGCGACCGGCAGTTTTCGTGGAAACGGAGATTTGAGCCTTGATACTACCAAAGACCCGCCGCGTAGCCGGAACTGATATACGTTAAATCTATCGAGGCTCAAAGGGCCTGGTGTAGAAGTTAAGAGAGGGAGGTGCCAGCTCAGGTGTCATCCTCGTCACTTGACCGAAGTCCAAAATTACTCGGTCAGTATCCAATAGTCCTCGTATTCCTTCTAATACGACGTTAAATAAACCAGTGAACCTTATCAAAGACACCTTAGTTTCTTTTACAATAATCTCTGCAGAACAAATACTTTTGAGCAAAGGCTTAGTTGAAAGTTTAATTGTAACGCGTTAAATGACTGGATTCCAAGTACTATTTACTCTTATTTATTGCAATTCCCTTAAATGTCATGGATGATGTTTACAATAATGTAAAGTGTTTGTTGCTCTTACAATTGCTTTGCAGATGTAATATATTTTAGGCACTATTTGAAAGCTAGAATAAGTAGCTACAATATCAGCTGACAAAACGTTTGGGTCAAACGTTTGTGAAATGTCCTTTATCTTCGGAGTTTTTGTGTACAATGATATGACATGTCTGTTCTAAACAGCGATATATTAATTTTTCTGTTGGTTGGGTAGCTGAAATTATTATTTCAGCTGTTGGTTTCAGGTTACATTGACCAGAAAAAGAAATAATACAGGCAAAATGGGAAATCTGGTGAAGGGGCTCTAGTGGATTCCAAGAGATCATTTTGTATATTCTTCACCTGAAAATTCATGGCAAACAGAAATATCGCTTAGCATTTCACAAGGCTATAGTTGTCTTTTATGAAAATCTTCATATGGATGTGAGGGAGGTCACTAATGGGCTCTTTGAGTGTGTATCAGAGCCTCATATTCCTCGTACAGCAGAGCTAATGCACATTAATTCTGTTTGGACTCAATGTTCTCCAGAAAGAAAGTGCTTTCAGGTGTCATCTTCGTCACTTGATCGAGGCTTGAAATGACGACAAAGTCCATCACGAGTAGCTCTCGTATTACTTTTAAATGGGAGATTAATAAGGAATCTATCAGCCAACCATCCATGTTACCGCATTTTAAAAGGCCTTTACAGTCTCCTCCCACCATTTCATATCTTTTTTACTCATCCACAAACTTCACTAATTATTAATTTCCTTACATTTCCTGTTGGTGTAAGGTTGGTGTCAATACCTCTAAGCCATTTGCTCATTTCCGCCATCTTTAGTATCTTGAAGTGTTTGTTGTCCAGAGATAGAAGAGGGCTTCCAAAGCAACCAGGAGTAACTATTACGTTTAGTAGTGTCAAATTAAAGTATGATGCGCAAGACGTTTGTTAAAAAAGATCCTAAGTCTTTTATTTTAAAAGCATGTTAAGACTACAACGTATACAAAATACAATTATCGAAAAAAGAATGGGTTTAAATCTCAAATTGGATGAATTAAGCCAATTTTAAGTAAAAATGATAAAACAAGTCTATTAGCTAACAGAGTGCTGCTATATTTTGCTGAGAACTCTCCCAGTCTGAGAACACATGCCTTTACAAGTCGCAGTAGACTATTCCAGAACACTGCTCTAGAAACGAAAAGAATGATTTTATAAATTATAATAAGAAAACAGAGAACAATTTAAACGAACTTTTATGTAAGCTTCCTACGTTGCAGTCACTAGGTTTTGAACCCGGGTATTCTCTATCTGGTTACAGTGGCATCCCCCGTGCTTGTGAGCTTCATGACAATATAACGGATGGCGTTTGTGCTATAACAGGAAGGACATTCGAGAGCACTCGCGCTAAATAAAAGATGATTGTGATTGATGAGAGTATGTTTAATGCGAAGGCGAGTTGTCCGCTCTTCGCATTGGAACACTAGACCATGTTTTAGTTATGGTCTTCATCGAATGGCTTGGGTGGGAATATTGTTCCTATGAAGGCTGTGTGGTTTGAGGAAGGTGGCGTATTTCGAATTTAACCTCAATCTCCAAGAGCTGTGTCTTATTGGTCGAGTTGCGCAGTTCAAAATCTTCCATCTCATTCCAATTCAACTGATTAGCAATATGCTGGACGATACTCTTTTCCATGAGAAAGAGATTGAGTAGCTAAGCTACTTTTAATATGTAGAAAATAAATGCAGTAGAGAATTAATTAGGGCTTTTTCAGACCAGGTAATTGTTTTAGCTAGAGGTTCACTTTAGGGAAACGAAGGCTAGCGACGAGCAGCATCTTTTAAAATAATTGCAGTCAATTAGAAAACTTCGTGTTTCAGAAAAAGTCTGATTTGTACCATAAAAAAACCAATAAATTTAAATTAAAGAAAATCAGTATCAGTTTTATTCAATTTATTTTTTGCGCTAATTTCATACCATCTGTAGCTGTAGGCACATTAAGTTTTAGAATCCGTTTGATGAAACAAAATTTTTTTTTATCACACTGTTCTACAATATTTTTTGAAATCTGAAGGGAAATTGCTTGTTGAGATTCTCATCATAGTCTGCAAGCTCAAGTACATGCATACCCAAGTATAAAGAATATTTTTTCAGCAAAATTTCTTCATACTTGGAAGGTTTTCAGCAGACAAAAGTTTGTAATAGTCAACTAATGTCGCACATTAGACATTTCTTTCACAGTGGGGTCTGAATGAGTGTCAATAAATTGCGTGTCTTCAACTCCTCAGGTGCTGAGTTAATATCTGCGCTTAATTTGGCTCATTTTTGAAATAAATTTGATAGAATTGGGCAAATTAAATTTGGTTCAATGTTCGTAATGTCCTGAAATCTTCTTGTGTCCTCTCTCCCCAAACTCCACAGATGGTCTCCAATATCAGTAGAAACACTTTATGGTGCTTTTGGTTTTCCTAATAAAGGGAAATGGTGAAAATTGCCTTTCCCTGCTGACCTTGCTAATATATGTAATTTTGTTTTGAATGATTTTCTTCTTGGGATGGAAATCTCTGTTTAAGACAAATTTTTCTGTCTCTCTTGGGACCCCCCCCCCCCCCCAAAAAAAAAAAAAAAAAAAAAAAATCTTAGCGGGCCGCTTGTGTCCAGCTAAGGCAACAGGCCGCTGTTTGCTAACTTTGATTTAAACGAATAATATACCGCCTCTCTTTAAGTGCGGTCTCGAATCCCTGAAAATGTATATTTGAGGGTAGGTTTTAATTACTCGAATCCATTGTCCGCAATCCGTTCAATGGGTTCCCTTAACCCATTGCACCACTTCTTAGCGCGACCCGCCAAATTGTTTCTCAAATACAGTACTTGTAGGTCAGTAGGAATTTAATAGTGTGTGGTAGTTTTCTCAATAATACGTAGACATTTATTCACATCGTTGGATCCATCTAATGGATGCACTGGAAAAAAATGATAAGCCGGTCTCCTACTTCTGGGATGGGAAGCTATGTGCACTATAGTCAAGTTTTCCTGTTACCCGCCTCGTTTATCATCTTACTTGAATCGCAAACCTAAATTTCAATTCAAATTCAAGACAGATAAAATAATTAAAATAGTCAATTAAATTTCAAAGTAGAGTTTATTAGTTCTCTGATAAGAGGAATGCTTTCAACCAGTTTCAAGTCCCTTGCCGCGAGAACTAATAACTTCTTTAACATAGCAAATAACACGCTTACCGGAATACGATGCGAGTAAATCCACCAAACAATAACAGTTTCTGAGACTAGGCAGCGTTGGGTCCGAGTCTCAGAAAATCTTGTGGATACTCAAGAAAACTCCGGCGCACTTTTCACCTGCACTCTTCTAATTGCAGAGTATATCCTAATCTCGCTCAATTCAATTCTCTGTCACTTTTAAACAATATATTTATTCAGACCATTTCTATAAGGTTTATTTTGTTTAAGTAACCCCGTTTCATTTGGATCTGAAGGATCTGGAGATTTAAGTATAATGTCAGAAAGTAACCAGCTGTTAGTTAAGGGAGGTTTCACGACAAGACTATATTACAGTTACTTACCTAAAATGCCTACATTAATGACAACACAGCCACCGTATCCAGTTCCTTTAATCTGTCCTTGAATATAGGAATAAAATCCGCATAAAGACGAAAGGCTAACAAGCGTTGGAAAACGATTGAAGGTATGGTGGATTTGCAATATCGAGCAAAAAGGCTTAAAAATGTAAACATTGGAATATTTTAAGTCTGCTCTTTTGACTTAATTTTCAATATCATTGCAAAAGATAAGCCAATCAAGATTTCTCGATAGGTCGATAGACGGAATTGCCCATGTCATTCAAAGTCAACCTACCTCCCACGCCATGGGGTAGAAACATCATTCCCTGAAGGGATGAGGTGAAAAACATAGTCGCTGAACTTCTAAAGAGAGAATTAAATTTTAAAGAGGGAATTTTTAAAAAAATATTGAAATCAATTTTCTAAGCCACACATGGTCTTCTTTTCCAAAAAAACTTTTCCGAGATTTTATTGTTCAATAGAAATGCTTCTCAGTTAAAAAAAGTAATTTGAAAGATTTTCGGAAACAGATTTTATATTTTCATAAAAGATACCCAATCATTTCGTAATTAATATCATCTGTATAATTGGAAAACATAAAAAAAATTAAAAATTTAGATTAATAATTTTGTTGTAGTTAAGTATTCTAAATTGGCCGCTAAAGACCCGCCGTGTAGCCGGGGCTGATGCACGTTAAATCTGTTCGGGGCCCAAAGTCCTCCCGTTGGCGTGGTGTGGATGTTAGGAGAGGGGGGTGCCAGCTCAGGTGTCGTCCTCGTCACTTGACCGTGGTTCAAAATTACGAGGTCCGTCGCCAATAGCCCTCGTGTTGCTTCTAGTGCGACGTTAATAAAAACTAAACTAAACTAAGTATTCTAAATGAAGGAATTACTTGACACTACCTTATAAACTTGATTTTCACTTTTTTAAAATAATTAATACAAATGCGGTTCCCTCTGATAAATACTGTTCTTTTTTTAATTTTATTGCTGACCTAATTTCGAACTTGTGATAATGTTTCGATTTTATGTTATTAGTTAATTTGCATTTTGTATTATTATTTAAAAGAGATAATTCAATAACACAATGGAACTTATCAAATTTCTCTCGACCATTTCTATTTTGGCCACCAATATCAACTAATATTCCTTTCATTCATTCCAAAATGAAATTACTCTAAGCGCTTTTGATACATCCAATCAATGTTGAGTTCTGATATTTCCTCCTGTACCTCAAAGTTCTACCCAGAGGGCACGAGGAAGTACCGTAAAATCTTAATTATTATTAGGAAATAACTGAGATATCTGAAATAAATTTTATCAGCGTATTAATTGATCCTTATGTAAATAATGTGGCAAATGACAGCCATTCAAAAAAGTACCACTTTTTGATGACAATGGGTGTTGCTAAGGTAATTTGTTGTTAATACTGTGTGCTACCATATGTTGAATGCCCAAACACATTTTATACTGATTTATTGATTAGTTTTGATATGGCAGCCCTTTGTTACAAAAGCAAAATTGAATTGCTGACGCGTCGAGTTGTCACAATCAATGAGACTTGTATGCGTCTTATACATCGAAAACTGAGAAACATCACTACTAAGGGTAGCTTCAGGTGAATCTGCTCCAAAAAAGGCGAAGACGGTCAGGAAAAGAATAACGAAGATTTTTTTTTTTGGATAGGGGGATGATACGAAAATCTTCATAATCACGAATTTTTTAAAAACAGGAAACACTATTTAAAAAAAAACAGAATTCTGGCAGTTATCCTATACTTTTTATTCCACTGAGTAATAGCATTTTTTTTCACCAATTACCCGATTATCTGGTTTGAACGTGGTTCTAGTTAATTCGGATGGTTGGAGCTCTACTATATATGCTAATTTGTAAAAGATAATCTACAAAATCAGTAGATGTACATGATTTGTGGTATGGTAATGAAGAAAGAGAGAAAAGGAATTTGTTATCCTGTTTTCTTCTCAGAAATTTCCGATCGGTTCGCTTAAAGGATTCTAATTAGTGCGTGTGCAAAGATAGAGTATTCCGGGAGGAAGGCATTCAGCGATTTATCGCCTTTTTTATCCTTAGTAATGCAATCAGAGACAATTTGCTATAAATACTAAAGGAATACATTCTTCTTCTCAATGTTTTAGATCTAAAATTCAAGTATTTTTCACGAATTTATCTTCATAGAAGAAACATTTTTTTAACTTCAACTTATTAAAAAAGAGAGCTAAATTATAAAAGTAGAGTTTATAAAATACAAATTCATCGAGCATAAGCACTTTTTAGCGACAACCTTTATGGATACTTTAAAAATGAATGAAATTTTATATTTAAATAAAGTTTAATTTTTTTGTAAAGTATGTATTAAAAAGATTATTAATATAAAAATGCGTGATTATTAATACAGTTTATTTTATGTGATTTAACTGTATGTATTTGTCACGGGGAAAGTTTGGACTTTGTTGTCTTCCCTAAAGAACGACTATTGTGACTGGAAAGACAGTTTCACAATCAATGTCTGAGCTGGGTCACAATCATCAGGGTTATTCTCGATTTTCTCTTCACTAATCTCATGGACTTACAGTAATTTGAATTGGATAGAATTACCAATTCTTCCCAATCGAAATAAAACCTGATTAGGTAAACTAAAAGAATATAGAAGTGAATTGTATCAGAAATAGAGTGATATATAAATGAAATAGAATTGAAAAGGAGATTGAGCATAACATTGAATCCTGAATTTGGATTGAAACTCTTTAATTAGTTTTGTGGTTTGAAGCGAATTCCAGTTAAAAAATTAAGACAAGAATCAGATATAGGAAGTGATTGAATCAAACCCGTAAATTGGTAAGCTAAGAATGCATTAGTTGATTCTAATTTAGAAATGACGAAATAATTGAGATTCGAGAGAGAGCAACTTCATCTAGTCATCAGTGATTATTAATAAATAATTCTGTTCTGTTTTTGCAAGTCTCCAATAGGAGTTAGCAGGTTTTGACTAATATATTGGAGTGAGATATAGAGCAAGAGCTGAATGACACAGAAAGAGCGTTACAAATGTGAGAATACCCAAAGTAAGTAATGCTAAACAGTTGAGCGTGATTCTTGAGGCAGAATTGGAGGCATATTTCTTTTGGTTATCTTGTCGCCAAATTTGACAAAAGAAAAAAAAATCTAGGCGTCTCTAGACGAAAGTAAAAGGCTCCAATAAAGTAGAAGTTTCTAGAACATTCTTTGGTAGTTATATAAAGAACCACCTTATTATGTAGAATCAGTATATGTACTAATGCGATAATGAGATTACGAGCTTGCATGATTTGAACTGCTGTGATTGTACGAACTGTACATTGATCCTATCGTGTATTCATATACGTGTGTCATAATTGCTTTCTGTTAAAGTGAAGTAATTATATTTATTCAAGTGACTTACAATAGAATTTTGAATTTATTAGGAAAGAACCTTTCTAATTCATTGCGTGGATCTTTTATGCATTTGAAAGACAATGGACCACGTAACACCATTGTATTGTGCGTTACTCATTTATTCAAATATTAGTCTGATTCCTCAAATGCTGAATTTCCCTAAAATGTTAGAAATGGTTATGAATTAATTTAGTTTTCTTTAGAGGAATTTTATAAATAAATGCTTATTTTTAAAAAATTTAAATTTCTAGATATCGTAAAATACAATAAAATGAAATGATTCGTGTTTCTTTTTTATAAAATGTTCCTCTGATATATTTTAACTGGTGAATTTTTTATACTTTTAACTTTGACGATAAATAAATCCCTAGTCTTCGAGTAAATGTTTTAAAAACAAACAAATATTTGTGCTGGAAAAAATCATGATTTTGTTTATTTAAAACCAATTCTTGAATAAGATTTTTACGTTAAAAAACGTAAAGAAAGTTTAAAAAACTTGAAGACGAAAGACATTTTTATTATAATATTTAAATAAAGGAATAGTATGTACCCATACAAATCACATTTCCGCATATTTGTAGAAAAGTTAATCAATTTATTTTTCCTCATTAAAAGCAACATTCCTAATGAATGTACTCTACTACGCTCACAGTGCACCCTCTCTCGAAGTACCCCACTTCTCAACTAACACTCGTTCGAAAAATTAAGAGAATTTGTACATTGTGGGGAAGTTTTTTTTAAAACTAATGGTTATATTTTAATGAAATTTGGTATAAATATACATTTATATATGGCAAATGTGAAGAGATGGACCATTCAAAAGTAATTTAATATACGCTAAATGATCAGTAAAGCCCTTAGTGTAAGGATGTCCGAAATCTACGTTCTGATATCGAACTGAAAATGAGTGTATTAATACAAGGTATGGACTCTCTCACAGTCAGACTGAATGTACAGCGTGCAGCATGGATAGAGGTAGTTGAGGAATCCCTTGGTCACTCGATCCCCTTTCTTGCAGGAAATCAGTTTCTAGCTTCTGGATGGTTCTTGGAGATGGATGGCGAGATACAAATGCTCTCTCGAGAGTTCCTCAATCATATTCTATTGGATTAAGATCAAGACATCTAGCTAGTCACTATCGATGCGATATATATCCTCTCTTCCCAGGTAATCATCGACCAGCTGATTCCTATGTAGATGAGCGTCGTCGAACAATTCCGCCCTTGAAAAGTCGAACATAGAGCTCTAAGATCTCCTCTCTATACTTCATAGCAATCAACGAGGCTTTGTCAAATAGTGAGCTTAGGCGTGTGAGGTCCACACAGTTTACAAATTTCCTTAATTTTGCACAAGAATGTATTTAAAAGCATCAGTCAGTATTACAGTTAAGGGATTCAGTAGCCTGAAAATGACCAAAATATCGAAAAATATTTTATTGCCTTATTTTAAAGTTATGACATTTCTAAATATGTGTGCTGAATTTCACAGCTCCAGCTGTATAATTTTGGCAGTTATTTAAATGCTCATTAATAATGAATAAAAAATTTATCATTGACCTTCAAAACTTGAAGCTGCTTTTTTTCACATTTTTATTTTTCGTGACGGTCATGTATTTAAAATGCACAGATTTTCTTGCAATCACAATAAATGATTGAAATTTTTTATTGTTGTTTTGGTTCAATTGTTTCACAATTCGATGAATAGAAAAATATTTAGATAAATAATTATGTATTCTTAAACAATTTTAAAAAATTAGACGTAGCTGATTTTTTACTGTTTTTCTAAGTTAATAGAAAATAATTTAGTATATATATATATATATATATATATATATATATAATGTATACATTTAAATAATACAACCAAACCCAAATGCAGTATTGCGAGGAGCACATTTAAGAAATTCGGAAACATTATTTAAAATATTAAATCTATTGAAGCAGTAGGCATTTTAATATTTTAAATAATGTTTCATATTTAAATATTAAAATATTTTGAATAGTAAAAAATATTTTGATTATAGAAAATATTTTGTAGTAATATTCAAATATTTTGAAAAAAGCTAAAATTTTAAATAATTGTTTGTTTCTTATAATTGAAAATGATTTTTTTTCCTTTTCTAAACCGCATATTTTATGTGTGTTCAAATATGGTGAATATAAAATATTTTTTATTAGTATCTTATTAAAAAATAATTTCTTGCAAGTTCTGTATCTACTTAAGCTACCGAATTGCTGGCAAGGTCATGACAGCGTCATCATCAATTTCGGAACAATTTCATTTATTTTATCCACGGAGTAATATGGGGTGTTAAAGTGGAGAATACATAGAAATAATATATAATATCATAGTTCATAGAAATAATATATAATACCTTGGAATAATTTAAATCCAAAATTTAATTTATTTTGGATTTAAATTCAATTTGTAAAAAAATTATATTGCCTATTAATTGATCTTTATGTACATAATGTTGTCATTAACAGCAACTCATGTTTATTAACTTGGTTTCAGGAAACCATAAATTGAAGTAACCCGCAGTATCGTAAAATTTTCATAGTTATTCCTAGGCATCCTAAAGTTTTAATTATGAGAATATTCGATATAGAAAATTATCTTTTATTTATTATTCTAAAGACGCCTACCCCCCTACCGAACTATGTATTTTTCTCAGTGTTCTTTGACTTTTCGAAGACCTAGAAGTAGAACTCAGCAGATCGAATTCTATCTTCTCCATCTTGTGAATGACTTCAATCTAAATCTTTCTGAAACTAAACCAATTATCACCAACAGCTGTCATTTACATCATTATGTAAATAAGGATCCATTAATATGCAAGATAAATGTAATCCAAGCATCTTTATTTCTTAGAAATAATTAAAACGTTACTATAATTCCTCGTACAAAAGGTGGCCTCATTTATGAGAAAAATAAATCATAATATATATACTTATTTCTTCCAATTAGAAACTGGAATGGGAGTGTTATTAATTCAATTCATAGATTGTATTACTATTAGTTTAGATTTATAGTGAAGGTCTCAGTGAAGGCCTTAAAATTCTTATTGCAAGTAAGGATTTAATATTCATTGAAATACTCTGGTAAACTGCCTTACATATTTCGTTTCGCTTTTACATCGGTTAATAATGAAACTTTTTTTTTATTACTATGCCTTATATTAAAGGAAGTAGAACTTGTTTTAAATAACCTATAGATGAAGATAACTAAAGAATGGAAGGGAACAGAAATAAAATATCCCAACGTATCTGAATTTGGCTGCAAATAAGATTTCTCGTTCACAACTTTCAATTACTTCGAAAGAAAACATACGAAAACTGCTTTCGACGTAATTCTTTACTACATTATTACGTGGCAAGAAATGTTCATGCAGTTAAAAAGAGGTTTTTTCCCCATCAAAACCATATTAATTCTTTGGATCTTTAGCAAATACACTATATGAGTAGTGTGATTTGAAATGCTGTGTTTAGTGACTGTGCGATAATTGAATTGGTACTAAAATAGTTTTATATGTGTGTTAATTGCTGAAAGGAAATACGAGGTGAGGCTAATAAATAATGAAACTGGCACTGCTGCAGATGAAATATGCATGCGCCAAACGTCAGTGATCAACAGCTGTTTAGCGTGAAGCCTTCGATTTCAAATACAGTGCCTCCCACTTCTAAAACCAATTCCTTACAACCATAGCCTTCGTTCGCATAAGAGTTTTTTTTTTCGGAAAAATGAAAAGAGAGATAAGTTGTTTCACCAGAAAAACGATAAGTAAGCAACGAATAGCTGTGAAATTTCACATAAAACTTGGAAAAGATCACTCTTGACACTTATAATTTATTGAAAGAAGTGTATGGTAATGAATGCTTATCGAGTGTAATTGAATGGTTTTTAAGCATTTTCAAAATGTCCGAAAAGAAGATAATTCACTCCAGGGTCACCTTCCCTGGTAAAAACGAATTACAGCGTCGAAAAATCCGTTATCTGGTTCGATCTGACCGTCGGTTAAATATTCATGCGATTGCTGAAACAATAAGAATCGACAAAAAATTTGAACGGAAAATTTTATATAACAATTTTAACCTGAAAAAAGTATGTGCCCAAATGGTGCCTAAAATTCCTCACGTTTGAAGAACAAGAAGCTCGCAAATATGTTTATACCGACACTTTTGAATGCCATTGAAAATGACCCAAACTTAAAAGTAAAGATAATAACGTGTTACGAATCGTGGTTTTTTAATCAGGATCCTGAAATGAAACGCAAATGAATCCATGCACAAGAAGAGCTCATATTCATCGAGAGCCAAAAAAAGCTCGAATGAGCAAATCAAAATTCAAAGCAGCGATAATTTTTTTTCTATACTCTTGGGATTGTATACCTGTACTGGGTTTTTGAAGGTCAAACTATTAATAAACATTTCTACCTTCAAGTTCTTAGAGAGCCCCATGAAAGAATAAAGAATAAACGACCCGAATTGTGGAAAGAAAGTCATGGATTCTCCACCAAGGCAATGTGCATGCTCATTCCGCATTGTTTGTCAAGTAGTTTCTAGCCAAGAACGGCATCCAAGTGTTAGACTATCCACTTTATTCGTCAAATCTTGAGCCTTGAGACTTCCATCTGCTTCCTACGGGGAAATCTGCATTAAAAGGAACAAGATTTTAGTCCGTTGAAGCTGTGAAAGAGAAGGTGGCAAGGGTAATGAAGGAGGTAACAGAAGGTTTTCAGTTCTGTTTCAAACAATGGGGGAAATTCTCATGGAGCATTGTAGGGATAGAATAAGGTGAATATTGAAGGTGACAATAAGTAAATATGTATGAAATGAAAACAAAATGCTTTACAGCTTCAGTCTCGTTATTTAATAGCATACCTTATAGAACTGTTATGTAAATTTTGCCCTATGGATTCTTTGTTATTTCTTCAGCAATCGAACAAATACTTAACCGACGGTCAGATCTAAACATATTATTAATTTTTCGATATTGTAATCCGTTTTTGACGTGAAACACCTTAAGCGCATTCTCAGCCGTCTTGAAAACGCATAAAATACTCAAAAATACGTGCACGCAATAAACATTCATTGCTATAAAATTCTTTCAATAAATTATAAGTTTTGATAGTGGTTTCTCCAAGTTTCAAGTGAAATTGCACAACAATTCGTTTCTCACTTATCATCTTTCAGGTGTAATAATAATAATAAAAAAAATAACTGATGCGAACCAAGGCTACGGGTACACGATTTTGTTTACATAAACGAGACGCACTGCATTCGAAAGAGAAGGCTTCACACCAAACAGCTATTGATCGGTGGCTTTTGGTGCATGCGTACTTCTTCTGTAACAGTGTCAGTATCGTTATTTAATAGCCGCACTTCGTGTCCCATTAACATGTATAATCTGCATACACTACAAGTATTCTCTTTAAATTAAAACTGATACACTCAGTAACCGCTCTTTAAAAGGGGATCTGGGATCTCTTCCTCATATCTGGGAAAGGGAAGAAGTTTGGGGTCTTGGTGACATTTGGCGAACAAATTTGTTGGCAAGTCTTTCTTCAAGGTCACCTTACCTTTTCAACATACGTCAAGGTATTTTCTCACAATGCCTGTAAAACCATCTTTCCCGCCGTAAAAGTCTCTTTGTATGGAATGGAAGACAATAAAATCCACTATTTCCACCTAACAATGTAGTAAAAATAGGCGGATGTAAAATTTTGGAGGAAAATATATTTTCTTTTTCTTGGTTTTATGGTTTTTACATGTAGTGATTCTTGCAAAATAATTCCGTGGATTCTAATTCAATCAAATTTTCCGCTTTTCAATGGGAGATGTTTTTTCTACGCCGTGGCAGAGGAGGACGAATTACCTTGAGTGACAAGAACGATTCATCTGTGGAAAAAACTCGTAGTTTGCAGTGCTCTTAACATTTAGGCCAAAAATGATTCCACATTGTATTAGTTACTGAAGCATAATCGCTTGTGTCGTCATTATTGAAGAAAGTCGCTGTATACCCCTCTAATATTATCATGATAAAACGGAAGGAAAGTTCTGAATGCTATTTTTTGAGACAATGTTACTTTTCCAGCCATTACTGCAATCAAAAACACTCTTAATTTGGGGCACAAACAAACACAAAAATGGTCAGGATATTTTTATACCTCCACAGTGAGGGATATTCTTTACTTTGTGGTGGAGGAAGTCAAAAAACCTTGAGTACCAACTGCATCGAGTCGAACCCTCGATCTGATGGTTAGGAGAAAATTCATCCGGTTATTTTTCACAGTTCTCTTGACAAGTAAATCAAAAGGGATTCCCTCGTGTGCTGGTTATCAAGTAATTTTAACTTCTGTCATTGACTTACGACCTCACTCTGTTATATTGAGTGTCGTTTCGGATAATTCCCATTTACGTCATCGGTACTCTAAGTGAGATGGTGGGGTAACCGATAGTCTACTGGTCATGGTCACGGACTCACGGCCTGCGGTTTTCGTTGAGTCGAAGGTTCGAGCCTTAATGTCACTGAAGACTCTCCATATAGCCGAGGCTGAGACCCATTAATGTTTGATGTCTGTCGAGTTTCAAAGTCTGCCCGTTAGCATGGTGTAGATTTTAAGAGAGAGAGAGAGGTACCAGCTCAAGTGTCACTTGACCGATGTTCAAAATTATCTTTTCGATCTGTCGCTAATAGCCCTCGTGTTGCTTCTAGTGCGAATTTAATAAAACCAAATTAAACCAAACTTAATTGAGAAAGGAGGTCTAATGTACGCATCAGCCGTAGCCGGCTTATCTCTATCTATGACTTATGACTTAATATGTTAGAAGCACGCTGGTGAAAATTATCGCCATGGGCACAAGCTGGCAGTAGTTACAGACTGCACTGTCATCTAATGTTGAAGTCCTGAGTTTTCATTTCCACGGAGATATTGCTCGCCAATTTTCGGAGGGAGAGGGGAAATCTGCTAACTTTGGGTGATAGGGTTGATTCGAACTCCCAATCTTTGAAACCGAAGAACACTCTTCTGTATCATCTTTGTTGACCCCTTTGCCTTATACAATCCAGCCAAAAAGGAATTCCCTTTCGGAACAAGTGTTTAGGCGCTTTTATTCTTGTCGTTGTTGAAAAGAGACGCCGCATATCCCATTATATTTTTTGCCAAAAGTGTTTGTGGCGATACATTTCGGATAATAAAATCCCGTTTTTCACCAATTTTGAATCCGTGTTTACCAATAGATACAACAAATGTTTTTAAAAAAATTTCCACTCGAAAGACATTCATTTTAGTAAGTTTTAAGGCAGTTTAATATTTTAAAATAGATTAAATATAAAGGAACTGCATTAAATTTTGTTCCACATTAAAGTTTGCTTAAAACAGAATTTTTAATTTTAAAATTTTATTAATTAATTTTAAAATAATGGAAAAAGTCTTTCTCACATAACTTTTTAAAGAATATCTTTTTTCAATTAAAACTGTATGGTATTTTCTCAAAATAAACTAATAATAATTAAACTAATCTTCGAAGTATTTTTGCAGTGATTTTATTATATCAGGAATTATAGTAACATATCCTAAAAATGTATTATAAATATCTTACTTATGTGACGCTATACTCCCTCCCCCTCGAAATTGCCACCTTCATGGAATTACCTGCTCTAGAATTCTCTGTTGACGTATTTTCAGCTTTATTTTCATTCCATACTCAATTCCTCTTCACGGCGAATATATACCTTCAAGCTGCATGTATCCCCGACCTTCTTCTTCTTCTTTTTTTTTTTTTTTTATCGCATTTTATTTTTGCAACCAACTTTTGAAACCGCCGGAATTATAATTCAGTAAAAAACTAAATAGTTTTTTTTTTCATTGGTAAAATAATTTTACAGGAAATACTGAATAAGGAAAATATGTTAATTTAATTTTCTAGTTGTCGTGGCAGCCTAATGTCAAGATCTCGAACTCGATTGGTTTTTTCGTTGAGCCGTAGATTCGAATTCGGGTGCCACCGAAGACACATTGTAGCATGGAGTTAATGCACATTAAACCTGTCGAGACATCAAGTCCTCCCGTTGACGGGGTGAGGAAGTTTGGAGACGATGGTATCAGTTCAGGTGTGCTTCACTTCACTCGACTGAGATTCAAAACGAAGAGATCGGTCACCTAGAGCCCTCGTGTTACGTTATGAATCAAACAGATGTCTAAATCGCTTAACCTATTGGCTTACACAACGAAATCCACATTTCGAGCCCATCATTACGTTGTCGGTTGTGAGTTGGACTGAGGAGCTCTAGCCTCTTTTTAGTGTTTCCTTCTTTCCCTCAATAGATGGCAACGTGTTATAGATTATTGGAAAGCTGATAAATGGATCTATTGAATTATGTAAAACACTTAATTTAACTCAATAGATCGCGAGTTACTTGTATTTGTTTTTGAAAATTTCTGCAATTAAGCAGTAATAAAAAAAAATCTTACTGTAGGAAATAACTATCTGAGGTAGAATTTTTTCGCCAGTCTTCTTAAAATCTTCTTTCATAAAACTAAACAGAAAATTAAGGTCGACTGTGTGTGTGTTTGGGAGGGGGGTTAGTAAGCCAACACGTTAATAAAACAAAGTCATTCAGCTCAGATAAATCAATTTGATTTTTAAAGTAACTGAGACAATGAAAAGCTTGAACTTTTGCAATTGAAGATTTTTCATTTTAAAAAATAGAGGGTGCTTCTTTGAATCTGTACGTGCATTTTTTATGGTAATTTGAAAAAACAGAAAACTAGGAAATGAATTATAAAATTGTATGCAAACCTCCCACTCCATAGAGAGAGAGAAACATCTGTTTTACCGTTATTTTTAAACGGTGGTTTCTTAGGTTTTCTGTACAAATATTCCTCGACATCTACTCCATTCGTAGAGCTGATATTAAGAACATTATGAAAGGAAGTTATTATCGTAATGTAACAGTTGGCATAGTTTCTTTCCAATAAACATTCGCAAATTTTATGTATTCCTCGATATTTATGTAAAAGATTATAGAAGACTATAGAAGATTTGAAACATAAAATTCAAATATTTTTAATACTATTAAATTTTTGCAATTATAATTATACCCTGAGTATAGAAAGTGTTACGTTTTATATTCTATTCATATTTACAGATTTAAATGCAATAGAACAGATGTACCTAAATGTAGGTATATGACTTAGAATTATAAATATAGCTGTTGATTATTAACTGCCCTGACATAATTATTTTGTTTATAAATGTGATTTTCCGTACGCAATTAGATACACAAGTAAATAGATATCCAAATGGTAAAATAAGACTTCAATTACCTTTAATTAAAAAAAAATTATGAGAATTATCAAAACTTGGTTGTAAAATAAGATCATTACTCCCTGTCAAAGACATCTTAAATGATTTACAGTAGGCAGAGAATACCGTAAGTTACTCTAACAGGTGTGTTCTCTTTTAAGTCTTATTTCTTCTTCATATTTTCTCGGGTGGGATTTCCGGTGCACTTTTAATCACTTTTAGATCGTCCGCGCCTTTTCCGTTTCTATAATAAAACCGACGTTCGTTTTGGCTCTCGACAATGGACCACATTCCCTAGAACATCCACAGCTTCTAAAATACAGTCGCGGACAACACTTCTCAGAACTATGTTCCTCCGCCCGAGGTATATAAAGCGTGTCACTTCCCGTGTCACGCGTGTGTTAGCCGAGCGGTGAACCCCAAGCCCGAAGCGCTATTTGCTATGTCCTCAGCCTCAGAAAAACAGAAGCGGGTTCTGCCCCTCTTCCAATATGTGTCCTTTTCCACCAAGGACAAGTTTGGAATGCGGATTCAGAGGGACCCTCGCCTGGCAGGCTTGGGAGTTCTAGGAAGAGGTGTCCTTTTCTCCTGCTTCCATGAGGACCATCTGAAAGAAGCCACCCAACTCTACGAAGTGCTCATCAGTACGTATGAGATTATATTAGTGTTTGGATATAAAATCAATTAATTAGCTAAGCATGTAAAGTTAAAAAATGTCCGTATACTTTATTTACCATACACTCAGTGTAAGGAATGTTATACATGAGACTCTTTTACTGTTTGGTTATAAAATCAATTAATAAGTAAAGTCCGTAAAGTTAAATCTCTCACTGTTATTTATTATGAAGTACTCATCAGTATCCATGAGATACTTTTGCAACGATATTAATTAATAAATTAAGCTTTTATAATTTCACTCGTAACAGCTATTTTTCTGCAAAGCGTTTACCATAAATACATCATGTTCTTTTTCTGTTTTGTTATTAAATATGAATCAGTTAATAAGCCTCTATAGTTAAAACTGTAATTTATTTATGAAATACTTACCACTATATATCAAATTATTTCACTGTTTTGTAATGATATGAGTTAATAAGTTAAGCATATATTGTTAAAACTGTCGCTGTAATTTATCTACGAAATTCCCATAGTAAGAAATGTTATGTATCAGATTTCTTTACTGTTAGGTTATAAAATCAGTTAAGGGGCCTCAGGTTCAGTACTATCAATGCACGTGAAAAAAAATCATTTTTTTTCAAATAAATGTGATATACCAATAAAACAAAGCAGAAACTTGATATGTTACCATATAATATTCATATGTATTTACAATAAATCTCGTTTTTTTCTTTAATTTTAAAGAAATCTTAAAACGTACTAATGAAATATAAATTTGAATCTTTTTGAAAATTACGAAAATCAATATTTTACTATGCGCAGGATTCTGAAGTACAACTTTGAACAAAATTTACAAAAGTATTGTTTTCGAAATGAAAAATATTTAATTTTAAAGTTATGCATACTTTTCAAAAACATTTAGAAGAAAGAAATTTTTTTCATACAATTGTTGAGAATACTGAAATTTTAAGAAAAAAAAAATCTGTAAAGATTCTCATATAAAACTTTTTCTGATATTAGTTTATCTAAAAATGGATGTATAAGTCACAAAAGACTTATTTTGAATAAGTGTAGAAAATTTCAAACTAAAATGATAAAAAGTTTCTGAAAACCGCTGCGTGAAAGCTGAAATGCTTCATTTTGAGAAAAATAAATTTGAAAAATAACAAAAAAAAAAAATTAATTAAATAAGGTTTAGTTTCTTTTTCTATAATTCTAGAAGTTTTGGTTGTATTGTTAAAACTATATAATACCAAAATATTCAGAAAAGAGAGGGCTATAACAAAGGATTCTTTTTTAAAAAAAGGGAAAAGTATAAAGTTCCTGAGACACCTTAATATGTTCAGCTAGTAAAGTTAAATCTGTCACTATAACTTATTTATGAAGTACTCATCAATATATATAACATTCTTTTATATTGTTTTGCAACAATATTTGTTTTAATAAGTTAAGCCCGTACAATTAATACAGTCACAGTTATTTTTCTACCAAGTATTTTTTATGTATGATATCCTTTTTCTGTTTGGTTAGTAATTATAAATCATTTAATTTATCCCGTAATGTTAAAACCGTCATTGCAATTCGTTTATGAAGTACTTATCAATATGTATGAGATTATTTTAATGTTTTGTTTTGACACCTGTTGATAAGTTAAGCAAGTATTGTGACAGCTATTTATCTGCGAAGTACTTATCGATATGAATGAGATTTTTTTTACTACTTTGATATTAAAATAGGAAAATAAATTAAGCCCGCAAAGTTAAAACCGTCGCAACTATCGCAACTTGATAAATAAAATCATGAGTAGTCGAACGTCACAAACTCGACGGACATTATTTAAAAGTTCAATAATTCTTGAAGGAAAATCAAAGTAATGAAAATTCACATTCAATGCAATTCTGCCTCACCCTCAAATTTAAATCCGAACATTTTTTTTTTTTTTATCAAACTTTGAATAAGCAATATTTGATTTCTCTCTGAGCCCTTAAATCCTCAACGCGTCTTTAATCTACCTTAGGATAGTAATCAATCTCTTACTCCCTTTATCAGATCAAAGCAAATATAATCAAAAAAACTGGTGGTTCAATCGGGTATGCCAACGCTCTGCTACCTATAAAATATTCTTCTGATCAGATCGTCTGTTTTCGTTGTAAGTTCCCTCACGTCAAATGCTACTACTCGCTGTTATTCTCACTATCTTCAAACTCCTAATTTCCAACTTCCCTTATATTTAATTTTGGTCCGCTCATATATACGTTTCTTCTATTCAGTTCATTACATTTCTTTAATTCATTTAATTTGTGCAGATCACGCTTCATTTGGTGAAACCGAGGTTTTATTTTATGTACTTCAAATTATGAAAAAAATCTTAGGTTAAAAAAGAGAAAAATCGCTTATACTCTAATGTTCCAAACTAATCGAGATAATTCGCAGAGTGGGAAAACTTTTAAAATAGCATGTTTCCATTTTGATAAAATAGGTTATACACCAGCAAAACTACTCTATAAAAACCAATTGTGAAAATGCAAAAATGTTTCTAGCTCAACATTTCTTTTTTTTAAAAAAACAGTTAATGAATTGATATCATCAAGGAAAGTAAGAACCAAAAGAAATACCAGGGACCAAATGCATTAAGAAAAGGTTTTTTTTTTCAATGCCCAATTTAGAGGAGAAAAATTGGAGCATTATATAATAATAAACGATAGCGCAATATATAATAATAAATAATGGCGCAATATATGTAATCATTCAGACGTATAGGCTAATTTTTATTGAACAATTCAGACTGTAATGAAAGCAGTGATTCTGGAATCGAAAGAGGTGCTTATTTTGATTGATTATTTGTGAACGCATTTAGATGTAAAGCTATTAGCCACAGATCTCGAATTTTTCTCATGTGACGAGAACGAAACCTGAGCTAAGTATTTCACTCCCCAAACTTCCCCACCGCGCCAATGAGATAATTTTCAGCCTCGACATTATTAACGTGCCTCAGATCTCAGATCCATGTGTCAGATACACGGTCTTCAGTGGCATACAGGATTCGAACCCAAGACTCGTCGGAAATAACTGCAGCCTTCAGTTTCCAATCGCAACCACTAGGCTTCTGCTACCACGAATCTTAGCAGAGTTACGATGAAAAAATCTGGAATGGAGCAAGAACGTCAATGGTCAATGGGAAAGAAAAAAATGAGTATGATACCTACGGATCAAGATTCCCAAACCTACCTAAATTAAGTGCGTTCATGAGGACTATAGGTATACGAATTATTAAAAAGCAAATTAATTTCCGTTTTAAGAGCTCGATATTTTGCGTACTTTTTCGCAAAGAATGAAAGAACATTAAATGGTAAGTAAGAAAACTTGCGAGGATATGCGTAATGGTAATGTCAACAACTTATAATAATCTAGTTACAGTGAAGTTATTTCAAAACAATGTATTATCACATTTCGTATGATTCTATTTTAACACATCCTGCCATGAACTAAAACAACCGGATTTAAATAGATTCCGTTCTTTATCGGTTACTTTAATCTCTTAAGACTAAAACGAACTGCTCCTCCTCCAGAATATTTCTAAGTAACTTTAGAATTTTATTTTGTGTGTGATTCAATATTATTATTATAACAATAAGAAAATACATTTTTATCAACTTTAGTTAAAGGTGGAATACAAAGTATAATAATAATATTTTGGATGTAAAATAATACATAATTTATAAGAGCTTGAGGCACTTAACTAAGACACCTAAATGATGACCGATACATTAAGCAATACACTGTAGCTACTTACAAAGGAGATAGAAGAAATGTGTTAATTCCTCGAGCTTTTATAAATTATACTTTATTTTACATTAAAAGAATTATTTTTTTTTATTAATTATTAATTTTAATTGTTTTATTAATTATTTTAATTACTATTGCTTAAATTTATGATAGCTTGATTTCGCAATGTTTTTTACTTATAGTTATTTAATTCTTTTTACTCTGAAAATTTCATACTGAAAAAAGCAATTATATCAGCTATACCTGTGGCTTCCTTACATATATATGTGTGTATTTACGGGAAGAGGGATTCCAAAAGTACTTGAATTTGAAGGTAGATACCATCATTATGGTAAATTATTGTTTCCATTGGATACTGCCATCTTTTAAATGGTGCCAAAACAAATTTGATACTGACTTTTCATTTGATACATTTTTGCTGACAAATCAAAATTTCATTGCTGCAGCGTCGAGTTGTCCCTTTCAATGATAAATGGATTCATCTTTAAACACCGGAAACCAAGTAACTATGAAAACAATGGGTTGCTTCCGGTGAATCTGCACCAAAGAAGGTGAAGATGATCTCATCTGCTGGAAAAGTTATGACAAAAAACTTTTTGGATGCCAAAGGCTTTATGATCTGGAATACGAGTGACTGAGACTTTTGAATTGACAATTGCTTAATGAGTCATGATGCTGCTCACTAAAAAAACAATTTTCAATATTACGAGAACTATATCTTGGATTTTCTAAGGACTTATTGCGCACCAGTCCCCGTGTATATATATATACATACACAATCATCACAATAGAAACAAATCAGAACAAACATATGCGTAGCAGAGAGAGCAGAAATGAAAAATTTGTCATCAAAATTTGAAGTTTTTTAATTCGATTTAACACTTTCTGAAATGTGTTATGCAACTTAATTTTTTCTTTTTGTATGGATCAAGGGTTTTAGCAAATGAAAAAATATTTTATTTATTTCTTTGAACTTTTTATATAATCTAAAAAAAATATGGGTATGTCTTTGAAACTATTATTAGTTTTTCTTATGTTTTGATGCTTGTTTCTTTACAAATTTTATTTAATTATTTTGAGTTATTTCGTTATACTACTGGATCACACACACAAATATATATATATATATATATATATCATATGAAACAACATTGTGCAGATTTCATTATATTAAAACACTTCACATAGAGCAGTTAAGTAAATATTGAATTGTTTCAGCCGCTCCCACCTTCGAAGAGTTCCTGGACCTGTGCCACCAGTGCCGAGACTATGTGAACGAAGGTCTGTTCGCCTATTCGGTATCCGTGGCCATTCTCCACAGGAAGGACTGCAGGGGTGTCAACCTACCCCCCGTCCAGGAGATCTTCCCTGACAAGTTCGTCCCAGTGGAGACTCTCTACGAGGCTTACAAGGCAACAAAGCTGCACAAAGAAGATGAAGTAAGATTTTTCAAACCATAACTCATCGCCTTATCTCGTTCACAATCTTTATCGTCTTGCCACCCCTTCGCAAATGAAAAATTACCCCGACCACTCTGTTTTTAAAAAAATTACAGTCTCTTCCTTGGAAAAAAAATACTCATTATCCATTAAGAAAGAAAATTATTTACCATCCCTTACTTGAAAAAAAAATTACTTCTCCAAAAAAAATTGTTTTTAGCTCATTTCTCGGGAAGAAATTATTCACTATCTTTTTGGAAAAAAATTATTCACTATTTTTTTGGAAAAAAATTATGCACTTCCCCGAAAAAAATTACTCACCGCCCTTTTCTTGGAAAAAAATACTCATCGTCAATCTCAGAAAGAAATCACATCTTTTTTGAAAAAAAGTTACTCACCATCTACCCGAAAATAATTATTCAACATCCTTTTTAGAAAGTAATTACTTATTACCCCTTTCTTGGAAAGAAATCTCTCACAGTCAACTTCTTCAAATAATAATTAATGATTACCCTCCTCCTTTTCAGGGAAAAAAGCACCAAATCCTGTTCATGAAACTATTACTTTATTTAGGAATTTTTAAATTTTTGATAAATATTTAAACTTCCTTCCTAAAGTTAGAAAAAGAAAGTCATCACTAATATACATTTTTTTAACTCTTTCAAATACGTTTTATTCCATGCAATTAAAAGGAATAATCTAGTTTTTTTTGGGAGGGATAGGAAATTATGCTCGGAAATTCGTGTTGATGCGTCGGTAGTAACTTATCCAGATTTTTCAATTCGAGCTTTGTCGGTTGAGCCAGACCACACACTGTGTGGTACTTCATGTGGGCATTGTACATACTCCTACTCTTGCATGTACTAGTCAAAAAGGTATTAAGAAGAAAGTTATAAATACATCAGTACTTAATTTTAAAATAAATTGACATTGCTTAAAAGACATTTAGAACCGTTTGTAGAAACAAGCGTTCAATGATTTTTAGTACTCCTCAGGCCTTTCCGCGCGTTTTTTCAATTTTGGGTCAGAGGAGCGACAGCTGTTCCTCAGTGGCTTCTTTTGCCTTGGACCAAAAACGTCCCCAAGAAACTATCAATGCTCCTCCGTGATAGGCATCTGGAAATCACTAGCTTATCCTTAATTTCAAGAACTCGAGTGGATTTTAGTATTTTAAGAATACGAGTGGCGTACTGTGTATGCCATCGCCTTTTTAAGCCTGATTACGAAGGTTTTTTTTTAAATAATTTTATTTAGTGAGATGTTTGTTAATACTATAAAAATAATAATCTTGAAGATAAGTATTAATTTAAGTAGAAATTAACACAATCATTGCAATAAAATATAAATTGCGAATTATTCGTAATTTTACGTATTTGAAAAGAGAAATAAAAAATTCGAAATATATTTCAGTTATTCTTACAAACACTTCGTATTAATTGTACAATTGCAACACTCTATAGTTATTGATAACTTCACTTTCCGTTCAGAGAAAAGATTCAATAAATTGAAATTCGCCTTCAATTTAACCGTGTCAATTTATTTTTACTCAAGTTATGAATATATAAATTCAGACCATTCTAGCTACTTTACCTAGACAAGCCTGAGTAATCGTTTGTTAGAATAAGTTTATTTATCTCACACATATTCATTCGAGCTCGAGGCAGTAGAATAATTGTAAATGGTGGTTGGATTTTTGAACTTCTTTTCGATATTCTCTAAGATCCCTCTGATAACTTCGTACGTTATCAAGATCTGGTTCTTCTGACTAATTCGTAGATTCACTATTATCACTTAACTAATTTCCAGTTAAAATGCAGGATTATTCAAAATGATTCCTTCGATTTACTAGTTCCATAATCTCAAAAATAAGCGACACAGAATGATATGTAATACATGAATACGAAAGTAAACTGGAAGTTTTAAATTGTGAACAATAGGTGGCTTTTGCGTGCTCTTCGTGAAGCTATTTCACAAAAGCAGTTTTAGAAGCTTTTATGAAGCTGGATTAGTCGCAATGGACCAAATGATTCGATATTAGATATATGATCATCTAAGTAACCTAATACGGCCCCATGCGATTTCTTTTTTTGAATGTTTGTAAAAGATAAAGTGCATGCTCTACCATTACCTACAAAGCTATGTGAACTTAAGCAACGACAAGTTAAGTTATTTGTCTTGCTTTCGCGAGCGTTATGCCATCCCTTTTTGTGATGTATCGTCTAAAGTTTCAGCTTCTATTTTACCGAATTGACGCTTGATGTTATCGTTAGAACTTGTAGATGTTGATGGAGTCAGGAGATAATGCAACACTGATGGAGGTAATGCAACATTTTCTTAAAATTAAAGCGCAATAACAAGATTTTGTAGACAAGAGTTTGAAGTATGACTTCAGTCTTTGAACACTTTTGAAAAGAGAGTAAATAAAACCTAGGAGTTAATTACGAGTCTATTGTAGAATTTACAGCAGTATTTTCATTGAATGGCGTACTCAGTATGCTGTCCATGTTCTTAAACACTACCATTTTATTATTTGTATTTGTGATTTACGTATAATTCATTATGCACACAGACACACATGTGTTTGTGTGTGTATGTATTTATTATTTAAAATGTTTGTTAAACTTCTATGTTATTATATTCCTCTAATTTTTCTTAGGATGTCATCATCAACATTCAGAAAACCGGAAACATCATGGATCCCGAGTACAATTTAGCCTATTACAGAGAAGACGTTGGAATTAATGCCCATCATTGGCATTGGCATCTTGTGTACCCAGCTACCTGGAAACCAGAAGTCATTGGTAGAATTAAGGACAGAAAGGGAGAATTGTTCTTCTACATGCATCAACAGATGTGTGCCAGGTAAGGTTGATCCATTCGATTCCTCAGATTTAAATTTTGAGGTCAAAGCCTGAGCGTCTCTCGGGTTGCCGTTTTCATTGAAGCGAACTAAGCCCGAGAGTCTCTCGGGATCAATTTTTAACTCTTTGAGTCATAAATGTACCCACTGTATACGAGTAGGTTTGGAATCTTAAAATATTAGCTATGAAACTTTATTTTGAAAATAAATTATCAATGGCAGAACCAAACAAAAGCAAATTTATTAAAAGATATAGAATCATAACACAAATCTGAATGTTCGGTAGTCATATTTGTTCTGTTTTACGATGGCTTTCAAAATATTTTGAGATTTATCAAGCGTTGATGATTTGGCAGAAGCAATTCTTTATCAGAGTTAGATCAAAATGATCCAGATCCAGATCAAAATGATCGAATCAGATTTAGATCAAAATGATCCAGAATACCAGACCTGAAAATGATGTTTAAAAAAAAAAATTGTAAGCTGAATTTTTTTAAAAATTAATAAGACATGCTTTTTTTCAATAATTTCTTATTAAATAATAATTCTTAGTACATTTAAGTAAATCCTTTATTATGAATAAGAACAGTTGAAGTTTATGATAAAAATATTATTTAGTGATAAATGAAACTTTATTCACAAAAATTTAGGATGACGCACCGGTTGAAAAGCTTGGTCAGTAACAGCACAAACAGGAAACACATCAGTTATACAGATTAGCGACACAGATAAAGGAACAAAAACAACATGACAGTCGCAGTTATATCAGCATCATTCAGCTCACCAGCTTTATTGTTCATATTTCGGACAAATCTCTGCTGCAATGCTATGCACTTCCAAGGCAGTCCTCGACGGTTCCCAGCAGATCACAGGCTGCTTTGAGCAGATTCACTCGATCTTCCGATCAATCTTCTTCAGCTACGCCTTTCTCCTATTTTTCAGCTCTACGACCAGGCCTGTCGTCACAGGGAAAATTGAGGCAAAATGCGTAACTTTTTTCTCAGTGGAAATAACATCCAGATTCCAGCATTTTCTAGAACGATTTGTCGTCAAAGTTATGAAGTTTCCCGCTAAGTCGCTAAAACGGTCTCGTAATACGTAGCCAAATTTAAGGGGGTCATCGCTTAAGGTATTCGTACACCTTCGGAGAAAAGTTTTTGAAATATATTGTTATTTGCTATTAACATATTTTTAATGCTAAAATATAACCTAAAACTATGAAAAACACGTTTAATAATCTGCTTTTAACTAAAAAAAAATTTGTAGTGGAAAATATGAAAATAGTACATAAATTGATTATCAGAATAACGTTCATAACTCAAAAGTAAACAAAAATATCATTACTCTGTAAATTTTATCTTATTCATCATAAAATGTTTTGGGAATGGTACTAATTTCATGATGATAATCTATTACTACAATTTTTACTAAGTTTCGACTCAAATAACAATGAAAAATCAAAAAAAAAAAAAAGTCATTACAATACATGATTTACATCTTTTTTACTAACAACATATCACTTTTACAGCCATGAAAGTAGTAGGGGTTCTTAAGAACTGTATAAGGAAGATACTTGCATAATTTAAATGAATTTGGTTCATAACTTTTTCTGATATCTACGTTGCCATATGTAAATATGCCAAGAAAACTCTCATTTTGAGAAAAATCAAAAACAAACTTTCAAATACAATTAAAAATTAGCTATCGAGTAAAATTCAAATCCCTGTTTCTGGTTTCGTAAAAAATTGTACTGTACTCCCGAAGCTTCTTATTTATACATTTTAGATGGGCAAGCGTTATTTGACTTATTTCTTTCTCATGCTTCTAATTCAGAATATAAGTTTACCATTACGAATTGGAACTACATGGCATTTTGTTCCTCACGAAATATAACATACGAAAACAGGGCATTAATATCTGCAGTTAAAGGGGAAACCTAGCGTTTTGTGAAGAAAAAAAAAGATTGGCTAAGTCATATTTAAAGTACTGCTTAGCGCAATTATTAAAAATGCTCCAAAATGGCTCTAAATGCACTATGTTCAAACTCGAAATCGTTTCAACAGGATACAATATGGCATTATGTCCGTAGACAAAAAAAAAGTTGAAAATGTTACGTGTTTTGAAAGAAACGTGTAAATAGCATAAGAACACTTACAACAACGTAATGCCCTCGATTTTCAAACTGGAAGTCCTTACAAAGGAAACAGTATGATGTCGAAATGAAACAATTTCCTAAGTATTGTAAGTCATAAAAAAAGATATGTAAAAATGAATTGAATAAAAAACATTGAAAACTACTTAAAAAAATGATGAGAACATCACCTGACCCTTAACGGCAACGATCGCGAAATTTTATGGCTAGATAACGATGAAACTGATATTCCATTTGCGCAGCCTAATTTTTATTGGACTTTTGATTGCCTACCACGTAAACCGTAAAAATTCGTGAAACTCATCATTTTCAAACCAGAAATAATTTCTCTCCTTTTCTTTTCATGCTAATTTTCCTTCCATTCTTTAATATCATTTAAATGTCCGGAGTGGTTAGGTATCGATGAAACTGATATTCCATGATATTCCATTCTGATGACCACGTTTATCAAAAAGACGTCGGTCAAGTGTTTAGACAAGCTTCCGATGAATAATTTAGTTCTAAGTGAAAAGGCCTAGACGAGAAACTGGTTCTATCTTGTAATAGGGTTACCAGAAAGAAATATGATTTTATGAGTAGGATTACCATTTTGGCGATTGCTTGCCAACAGAAAAATTTTAAATCTCCAAGCAGTATGCTGAAATGGGATCCAACCGAAAGATTATTCTGAATCTCATTAACAGGAATCTATGGTAAAATCGTGAGTTGACTCATGAGATAAAGGGTCCGACAGTATTTTTTATTTTTTGTTACATTTATTATAACTGGAAACCTGTCTATTTTTACGAATATACATAGGAAATTACTTTCAGGTACGATTGCGAGCGTCTCTCCAATCACATGCCCCAGATGATTCCTTTCCACAACTTCCGCGAGCCCCTGGAAGGTTACTCAGCCCATTTGAGCAGCAACATCAATGGACTTCCCTACTCCTCCAGGAATGCCGGACGAAAACTGGCTGATCTGGAAGAGTGCGCAGTACAGGACATGGAGAGATGGAGGGAAAGAATCTTGCAGTCCATCAACCTGGGAGTAGTGGTGGATCCCAATGGACACGAGACCACTCTGGATGAAATTCACGGTATTGACATTCTCGGAAACATCATTGAGTCCAGCTACGATTCCGTCAACGTCCCCTTCTATGGTAGCTTGCACAACTGGGGGCATGTCCTCTTTGCTGCGGCCCACGATCCCGATGGCAGATACAAGGTAAGTTTGCAAAGTCTGCATTTTGTCTGTACGAGTCAATCTTTAGAACTTGTAATTTTAGTGATTCATAACACTGAGACGTTATTTAATTGTCCCTAATATTTGTCCTGCGTGAATATACTGTTGAATGATAAAATAAATTATTTATTTCCCCTTATATTTGTTCCATGTAATTGGACTGCCGAAAGATGAATTAAGTTATTTACTTCTTCTTAAAACTTGTTCTGCTCTGAAAGAGGAATTAAGTAATTAACTACTTTTTTCTAATAATTTTTCTATGTGATTGAATTACTGAAAGAAGAATTAAGCTATTTATTTCTCCCTAATGCCGATACTTTTTCGCAAATACATTCCCAAGTCTTTCATTAAATAAATACTACAATACCTCTGTGAACTTCAGTACAATACCGCAGTGAATTATTCATCAATTAAAAGATTATTTTGCTTGACAGTTGAACCCAGGTGTTATGGACGACACAGCCACTGCTCTGCGTGATCCCATTTTCTACAGATGGCATCGATTCATTGATGATCTCTTCCAGGAATACAAGAAGACTCTGCCTCCATACACCAAAGACGACGTAAGTTATTTTGCTCTTATTGTACACGTAATTGAGTGGCCATTTTCATTTGGTGGTGTCAAATAAATATTTACTCACAAACTAAAGACATGGAATCACGGTCGCCAACTTATCTGACCAATAGGGCCGGTCTAAGCTGAAAACAAGAGAGGTGATTGCTTACGGCTGCAAATTTTAAGGGTTACAAAATACATTGAAGTAGAAATATATATATATATATATATATATATATGTGTGTGTGTGTGTGTGTGGTGTATGTAAGGATTCAAAGTAACCACTTATTACACACACACACAGTGCTAGGTGGCGCTCTGCAAGCATCATGGCTGCCTTCCGGGATTATAGATCAGCAGGTCTTAGATCCCACAGTCTCGGTCATTCTGACCTTCATTGCGCCCTTGCAATGCGCTTGATCGACATCAGAAACAGACACATCAGGATAACTGCAATTAAGAGGAAAAAAAACGAGAGAAAAAAAAAACGAAACAAAGACACAAACACAAAAAAAAAATGTCTTAGTTGGACCACGGTTTCATATGATCGGCTGCAGTTGCAGTCTTGAGCGGCCCTTCGTGAATGCCGACTCGATCAACTTCATAGCGATCGTGCGGCTTGATGGATGTGACTTTATAGGGTCCAAGAAACTTAGGTTTCAGTTTCATTCCTGGAGTAAACTGAGTTCGTTGGATCGCGACGAGGTCATTGATGACATAAGTACGCGCGGTCTTACGCTTTTTATTAAACTGCTTTTCATTTTCCTGTTGGATCTTTAATATGTTATTTTTCGCATCATCGCGCATTTTTTGTCTATCGTCCATCATGAAGTTTAAGTGTTCTTCTTCCAACAGCTCTTGAATTTTAGAATCTTCTTTGTTCTGCATCTTAATGCTAACCATCAGTTCAAAAGGTGTATATTTTGTACTTCGGGAGGTAGTACTGTTGATGATACGTTGTACATCTGCTACGTATGTATACCACTTTTTCGGGTCGTCTAGTGACAGCTTAGCTAATACAGGGAGTAAAGTTCCATGAATCCGTTCGATCTGACCATTGCCACGAGGAATTCCAGTAGCGATAGTAAAATGATCTATACCTTCTGTTGCACAATAGTCAGAAAATTCCTTTGAGGTGAATGCAGATCCGCGATCAGTAATGATTCGGGAAGGATTACCAAAAACACTTTGTTGTAGCATCAATTTAGCTATAGCGTCTTTTGTGGATGTGGATTTCACTGGATAAAACCAAGTGAATTTTGTGAAAGCATCTACAATCGTGAAAATATGGTTGTAATTTTTGTTGGTGGAAGGTAGGAGTCCAACAAAATCGATATGATAAGTATTGAGAGGCTTATTATCTTTCGAAATAGGGTTCAGTAGTCCCTCTTTTTTTTCCACGTTTTTTGTTTATTAAAATACAATCGATGCAATTTGCAATAATACTATCAACTTTTCCTTTTAAGTGGGGAATATAAAAGTCACGTTTCAGAATTTCCTCTGTTTTTGCTGTAGCAAAATGCCCCCGTTGGTGAACATTTCGAATAATATCTACTTCCATAAGTTGAGGTACGACAAGCAATTCTCGTCCTTGTTCATACTTATATAAAATATCTTCCTTCAATAAAAAATCGGAGTTTTCACCATTTCGTACCATGGACTTAATGGATTTTATGTGGTCGTCATTATCCTGCGCCGTAGCTATTCGGTTTGTGAGAGTATTTTGGGCCCTAGTTGTAAAGAGGATTGAATGTCGGCTCAATGCGTCAACATGTTGCATCTGGTTACCGGATCTATGTACAACTTCGTAATCGTAATCCTGAAGTTGTAGTGCCCATCTAGCTATCTTAGCTGAAATGCCTTTTTTCGTCATTGTCATTTTAAAGGCATTGCAATCTGTAACAATTTTAAAATGTTTCCCTAAAATGTAGACGCGGAATTTTTTTTACCGCTTCTATCACTGCCATAACTTCCAACTCGTAACTGGAGTAACGTCTTTCGGTGTCGTTAGTTTTACGGCTCATGTAGCAAACAGGATGTAATTTAGAGTTTATGGCAGACTTTTGTAATAAAACAGCGGCTAGCCCGTCTGCACTAGCGTCTGTATGTATTTCGGTTTCACTGTTTGGATTATAAATTGTTAATACTGGTTCGCGGCATAAAAGTGCTTTTAAGTGATTGAAACAATTGCGCTCTCGTTTTTCAAATTTGAAAGACTGATTGTTTTTTAGGAGATCACTAAGAGGTCTTGCTTTGATGAAAAGTGTGGTATGAATTTCCGAAAATAGCCACAAAGACCCAAGAAACTCTGAACATCTTTGGTGCATTGAGGTTCTGGAAAGTTGACAACTGCTTTGGTTTTGATAGGGGAAGAGTATAATTTACTATTTTTAATATGATGCCCTAGGAAATCAATTTCACGTTTGAGGAATTGACATTTCTTAAAATTAAATTTAAGGCCGTATTCTGATGCCACTTTAAGCACACGTTTTAATTTATGTAAAACTTCCTCTTCGTCTTTTCCCGATATGAGCAGGTCGTCCATATACATGATTAAGGTATTATCCTTTATTAAATCTTTAAAAACTGCATAAATATATCGTTGAAATACACTAGGACTCGTGGAAAGACCGAAAGGTACTTTTAAGAATTCGTAAACAGAATTATGTGTCACAAATGCTGTGTATTTAGTACTATCGGGATGTACATCACAATGAAAAAAAGCATTTTCGAGATCAAGAGTAATAAATACGTTCGAATCTGTCAATTTATCAAGACTATCATCGATCAAAGCTATAGGAAAAGAGTCTTTAATGATTTTTCTATTTAAACGTCTGTAATCAATACATAGTCTGTAATCGCCATTCTTTTTTTTCACTAAAACTATGGGAGAAGAAAACGGACTATTTACACTTTCTTTAATGATTCCTGCATCTAACCAATTCTGTATTTGCGAATCTACAAATGTTTTTTCGTTTGCCGCTAATCGTCTAGGTTTTGAGTGAATAGGTGATTCATCTGTGAGAACTATTTTCATCATAACGTCAGTGGTTTTTCTTTTCTGCGGTGTATAAGTATCTAACACTTGTTTGAGATTGTGTTTTATATCCTGATCGCTGATGTGGGTCAAATCCACTTCATCCAAATTTATTGCCTTCGCTAGATTAAAAAAATATTCGATTTCTTCAACATCTGCTGTTTTACCGCTCGTATGGACTGTGTTTGGGCTTATAGTTACAACAGGCTGTACGTTGACCTCATTATTTGCGTTCGCCTCGGAACCAACACAAGGCGCCAGTCGGAATACCGACGTAATGTGTTTTATATTATTAGGAGAGGTTTTGTGGGTAGGAACACGATTGAAATTAATTGTTGCATAACTGGCATGAAAAGTATTTCTTTTCCCCGCAATTTCGATTCCATTTTCATTTATAGTAATATTTAATTTGTTAATTACATCAAGGCCAATAATAATGTCACAACATAATTTTTGAATCACATAAATTTCTGTTGCTATACAGCATTTATCAAATTTAATGTCAGAATAAAAGAATCCCAACGGAGAAAGACATTCCTGATTTATTCCAGCGAAAGATACATTGTTAAATGATAGTTTTGGGGATTCGATCTTTATATAACTTTCATAACTTATTAGTGATAATTCGGAGCCAGTATCGAATAAAGCATTGATTTTAACACCTTGGATTTCAACAATTTTTTCTAATTTTTTAGTAAAGGTATTACTTCTAGTGACTAAAGTTTGATTTACATCTGTTTGATCACAAAATTTAGCTATATGCCCAAATTTAGAACATTTCAAACATTTCAACCCGCCTTTCTTATTTTTACACTCAACAGATTTATGACCCCATAAGTTACAATTGAAACACTTTATATTTGAATTATTTTCATGCTTATAACCATAATACTTATTTTTTGGCTTAAAATCATCATTCGGAGCACGAACAGTCGAAGGCATTTTTCTGTATTCTTTAACAAATGGTTTTTTGTATTGTACATTATCGTGAACGTTTCTGTTTGCTTCCCTTCTGAAATTACGTCGCACAATTTCATAATCGTCTAATCTTTGTACTAAGACGTCGATACTTGTTATTTTAGGCAATTCATCTATAAGATGATCGCGTACTTCTGGAGGTATTTTTTACTTTAACTGGTCTGAAATCAAAAGTTGTTTTAATTCTTCGAAAGTTTTAATATTTAGGCCGGTTATCCATTCATCAAAATAATTTTGGAGTTCAAATGCAAAATCACGCCAAGAGGCAAATGATTCTTTTTTGTGAGTAAAAATTTTTAATCTGAATTGTTCAGGACTCAATTTAAATCGTTGCAATAACAATTTCTTAACATGAATGTAGTCGTTGGCTTCCGGATCAGGTTCGCGTGCTACAATATTTACTATGTCCAAAGGAAGCAAAGGCAATAAATGTGTTACCCAATCGTTTTGAGGAATAGCAATTCGGATTATCTGTCTCTCAAATAATGAAAGGTAAACACTTATATCGCTTTCAACATCATAACGCGGCATTAACTTCATTAGATTTAGCTTAGGTACAGTTAAAGGTACATTTCCGTCTGAAAGTGTAGCTTTTGATTCTAATTCTAATTTTTTAAGTTCATATTCCCATTCCCTTTTTTCATGTTCGTCCCTCCTTTGTTCCTCCTCCTTCCGTTCATTAGTAATAATTTCTAAACAGTCTTTTGTAAAATCGTCGTCATAATTCTTATCGTTAGTAATTAACCTAAGTAAGTCGGAAATTTTAGCATTAGGCTCTACAGTTAGTCCTAATTCTTCTGCTAAAGTTATTAAGTCGACCTTTCGTGCTCTCGAAAGAAATGACATTTTGCAACAAAGGAAAATAAAATAGAATTTTTGTACTCACAGAAATTCTTCGTCCATAAAAGAAAGTTCCGCTAAGGGTATCCACAGTATTTCAAAGTAGCAATCACACACAAATGCAATTCTTGTAAATAGTCAGTTCGTCACGAAAATAAACACTGAAGTTTGATTCGCTTAAGTTGGGCCGAGCTCCCACTTGTGGTGTATGTAAGGATTCAAAGTAACCACTTATTACACACACACACAGTATATTTGCTGACGTAGGACAGAACATTAAAACACAAAACAAATTGATTAAACTCGCGTAATCATAGATTTAACGTCCAGAACAATATAACGTCCAGCGCAGTTTCCTGAACCGTCTTGTTCAGCGTCTCGCTCCTTCTCCGTCTACCTCACATCTCACTACGTCACATCTCTCTCGAAGTGCTAGGTGGCGCTCTGCAAGCATCATGGCTGCCTTCCGGGATTATAGATCAGCAGGTCTTAGATCCCACATATATATATGTATAAATGAACACAACCCACAAAAATATGTTTCCATTACTTGAGTCTAGAAAATATAAGAGTAGTAAAATCAAATGCAACAGGAATAGATAGGCATCTGGGCATTCTCCTAACCTTGATATAAACCGCAGACCAGAATTAACGAGCTTATTTAAATACAACAGGAAGGTCCAGTTGACAATCCTAATTCAAATACTTATCTTAAAAAGTGACCATGTTGAGCATTGCTTCTAGCATTTTGCTGAAGCTGCACATAACTGTCGGTACCAGCGAAAGAAATTTTTCTAAAATAAATGTTCTGTTTGGTTTTATTAACGCTGCACTAGAAGCAACACGATGGTTGTATAGAGTAATTTTGAACCTCTTTCAAGTGATGAGGACGACACATGAGCTGGAACCCCTTCTCCTAACTTCTTCATCACGCCATTGGGAGGGCCTTGGGCCCGTCAGATTTCACGAGTATCAGCCCCAGCTATATGACGGGTCTTCAGTGGCACCAAGCCTCGAACCCCCGACTCTACGAAACTAAACTAAATGTAATGAAAATTACTTAAAAACTATGTCTGCTCAAAATTGTCTTAAGAGGTTAGCAGTATTGACAATTGAACATGAATTGAGTAATAAATTAGATCTGGAAGAAGTTATTTGCGATTTTGCAGAAAAGAAATTTTGAAAGAGATTGCCGAATTTAAGTTAAGACTAATTAGTTGTACTAGTGTTGCTACTGTGTTTTATAAACATATTTAAATCATCTTTGGAAGCAGTTGGTGCTAATTTTAGTTTGTAAGCTCATTGTTGTTAGCTCGTTAAAAATGTCATTTTGTTTTTCAATTAAACATTTTTCAGTAAGTCTATATGAGTATATTGTCTTAATTCAATTATGTGTCACTTTTTTTTAGTTTTAACACATGGTTCTTTAAAAATAATAATTATCATCCTAATTTCAAATTTTTTTTGAATATTGGGGTTCGGCATTTATTAGGTTTGCCTGTGGCAGCAAAAACGCTAGGACCTCTCTTGCCACTACTAACATGTCGGAACTAAACAATTTCTGGCTTCATTCATTGAAGATAACGACTTTGACTAGTTATGGATGATAGAGTTTAGGGTTTTCTAACACTTTTCGGGATTTTATCTTTATTCTGACTGGAAAAAACTTTTGTGAAATCTAACTTTGGAATCTAAACATGACCAGGAATGATTAATTATGAGGGATGTTTAAGATTAGCTTAAAGTTAAGACTGAGAGACAGCAAGAAAATTGAAATATTTACTTGAAACGTTTGAACTTAATGTCATTTGAGTGAATTTGCTGTCATTATAGAGAAATTATTGTCCTACAGTACTTTTTTTGGTTTAGCACTGAGCTCGAATACTGAGGATTGAATTAAATTAGAGTAACTAACGCTGTCTCTCGAGTATTTCCCCGACTTGATCATATAAATGAATTCCTCTCTTCCAAAGCCATACAATACCATGGGGATCTTCATCTCTTGATGTTCATCTCTTTTCATTTGGTGTTCCTTTCAGAGGAATTCTTGTGTTTTCATTTGATTGCATTCTAAGTGCATATATAGTACATGTGGAAAGTCGTTCTTTATTTTAGGTGGAAATACGTTCTGTAAATGTTTTATTGTACAATTCAAAATTTGAAATTTTATTTAGCCAGTATATCCTAAGAATCTTTCAGAATCACGTGGTTTGAAAGACATTCAATTTCTGTTTTTATCATTTAGAACGTTTCCAATCCTCACCTCTGTAAAACAAGGACAGCTCATACTATTACTCTGAATACATGTAATTTGAGCTTAGTGCTCATATTTGAAATTTTCCAGAATTTACATATTGTTTTGAATGAATTTTGCGCTTTGCACTAGCTCTAGTTTTAATCTCTTTATCTGACCCTTCTTTTTTTTTAAATGTAATTTAACTCCTAAATCGGATTATGTTATATTCAAGTTTTTGTTTTGATCAGTAAGTTTCTATTTCATGAAAGCGTAGTTGTAGATATCGAATGAAAAGAGTATTGTATTATAGACTTACTGGTAAAAACAATGTAGAACGCTGCTAGCAGCTTGAAAATTCGTAATTTTCCGATCTTTTGGTGTACCAGTGTTACTATGGGTACTCATAGAGAGCGACAAAAAGTCCCATATTACGCCTAAGGTGATTTTGACATTTTCACAAAGTTTCTGAAATTCAGCGTAGTGAGGTGATTGAAATACTATGGAAAGGTTTCGACAAAAAGCTTTTAATCCATATTATCAAACATTTTTTCCATCTTTGGTACTAACTCGTCTTTATTTATGCACATATAGCTGAGATTTACTTTACTCAAACAGGTACATAAGTATACCCATATCTCAACAATAAAGTAAGATTTCGCTTGTTTTTAAATGAAGAAAGTGAGGATTGGCAAAAATTAAGCTCTGTTTTCCTTTTGTAAAGAGGTCGCATTTACCAAAGGAGTACCAGGACAATCAAGGAATTGTGGAATACAATATCTAAGACTTCTTATTTTTGGGATGTATATCTTCTCAAATTGTTAGTAGAGCTTAGAATTATTGTGTGCATACTAACGATGTTTTAGTCAATCTATTAAACTATAAAAGTAATTATTTTTGTCAAAAGGTTTTTTTTCCCACTTGATTGAATACTGACATGATATGTAAAATATATTAACATTTAGGTACCATTATAAAGAAAACTATTATACAGTATAGTTTCAAGTTTTTTTATGATTCTGTAGAAGGTACTAGTGTATATAGTTGAAAAAAATACTTTTCCTCTAAGTAATACCTAAATTTTAAGAAATAATTTTTAAATGAAAAAAGAAAAAAAAAATTAAAATTTCCAAAATAACCAAGTTTTATATTTTTTTCAAAGAATACAGACAGTAGTATGATTAAAGAAAGTTGATTCACTACTTTTTGCCACCCAAGGGGCTATTTGTTAGTTAACTCAAAACTGTTGTACCTGACCACTTTTCAAAAATTTATCTTGTTTTTGCGTATATTTTTATGTCTGATTTCACCAGTAAGGAACTCAATTTTCAAAAATACGTCAAAATAAATTTCTCCTGAATTTTCTAATGGGAATGAAATAAAATATATGTATGATACTTGCTTTTACGACTAATGAACTCAATTTTCAAAAATATGTTGCAATAAATTTCCCCCATTTTTTTATTGGATTGAAGTGAAACGAATATAAAAATCAAGTATTTTATTTACTTACCTATTTATGTATTACCTTAAATCATATGTAAAAAGGAATCAAGATATGATTAAAAATAAATAACATTATTCAGAATTTTAAGACAGCTATGAGGCTATTGTCTTAGTTAGATCACTTTTCAATTTTTTATCGCTTGCTTTAATTTTAATTACATTTAGTTTAAATATATTCAATTTAATAACTTATCGTTTCCTTTAATTTTAAAATTGAAAAAGTTTACTATTATCCATTTCTTGATATTCCATCCCTAACTTTAATTCTTATATTTAATCGAGCATTTTAATAATAATTTATAAAAAAACATACCTTAGGGGGGCTAAATCTATTCTTTTCAAAACTTTGCATAGAACTTTAAAAAAAATTTTGTGCGTTGTTTTATAGAGGAGGAGAAAAACTTTTTGTACACTTGTGAACTATTATTTTTAAAAATGGTTCCTAAATGCAAATATACCTGAAAAATCCTGTCCATATTCAACTCAAAGCGAATGAAAAACTATTTGACTAAAAAAGTACTTTTATAATTAAATAAAGTGATTAAAATATCGTTATTCAGCACACAAATAAATATAAGCTCTCTCTGAATAACTTTAAAACATAAATTTCATTCAAAACGCGTCATAAATTCGTTTTTTTT
>BMAW01024987.1:582643-611916 GCA_019974015.1 Nephila pilipes
ACAATGGCAAAAATTGAACGAATTGGGCTTTGATCTGCTTCTCCAACCCCATTGTAGATTTAGCCCCTTAGTGACTACTGTCTTTTCTGATCTTAGAAAAATGCTCCAGGGAAAAAAGATTTGGCTCAAATAGGAGGTCTCGCTGAAACTGAAGCTTATTGAAGGAAAGATAATTTTTTTATAAACATGGTATTGAAAAATTGGCGTTGGAACGATTGTATCACCTGCAGGTGATTATGTTGATGAATAAATACTTGCAAAAAAAAATGTTGTTTAATGTTAACTTGGACCGTATTGATCCATGTGTTATTCTTTAGTGTGAAATGTTTCGCACATTGTAAGAAAAATTCATTTTTGTGTGATTTCGTGTGCCCTGTAAAAATAAAATTATTTTTGTGTGAATGTTTTGAAAAAATTCAGAAGAAATTCATCCTTGTGTGAATGTTTTGAAAAAATTCATCCTTGTGTAAATGTTTCATATAATGTAAGAAAATTAATTTTGTGTGTTTGTTTCGTACACTGTAAGAAAAAATTAAAAATTTGTGTGAATTTTTTGTTCATTCTGTGAGAAAATTTTTTTTTTTTGGGTGAATGTTTCATATATAGTGAGAAATAAATTCATTTTGGTGAGAATGTTTTGTACATTATTCGAATTTTTTTTCCGTGCTTATGTATCATATATTGAAAGAAAGGAATTCATTTTTGTGTGAATGTTTCGTGCATTGAGAGAAAAAGATTCATTTTTGTGTAAATGTTTCAAATATTGTAAGAAAAATTGTTTTTTGAGTGAATGATTGTACATTGGGTGTGAGACCAAATTACTTTTTCTACCAGTGTTTCGTATACGAATTATAGGAAAATAAATTACTTTTTGTACGAATGCTCCTTTCATTGTAAAAAAAAAAAATTTTTTGTAAGAATTTAAACTGAAGCAAATTTTCTTTGAAATAGGTCCGCTACCAACATTTGGATCACGAACCTTTCATTTACAAATTCGTTGTTGAAAACACAGGCACCAAGACTCGACACGCCAAGGTCCGAATCTATCTGGGACCGAAGAATGATCACTTAGGCAATCCCATCAAGATTGCCAACATCAGGAGGCTGATGATTGAGCTCGACAACTTCCACGTTGAGTGTAAGTAAATATAAAGAGGCATAAAAGAATTTTTTTTTCAATCGCACTTTAAAATGTGTATGATAAAATTATTCATATTCAGTTTGGATTTCAATTGCGAAGTACTGAGCAACAATTGATCCGTTTGACAGTTTCTATTCAGTGTAATCGCAAATAAATGGAGTTCAGAATAATGAGCAAAAATGAATTTTTAATCGTGTCTTCATATTGCGCAAGGCAAATTTCAAAACATTGTTCAATTTCAATGTAAAGTTTGTCATAATTCAGCAACATGATTATGTCCGTATTGAGTATAAGTGTAAATAGGAATCATTGAGTCATAATTGAACAATATGACTATTTCTGTATTGGGTGTAAGTGCAAATAAATGAAATTAAATTTGTTGTATTAAAGTGGGAAAAAATGAAAACTCTTAATTTAATAACATACGGTAGTTATGTAATATAAGAATTATAAAAGGTATTCTACAAGGGAAGTTGACATGGTGTAAGATTTTATAAAGCACAAATTAGTGTTAAATGCCAACAATTCATGGGATAACAATATACAGATGTCCAGATATCAGCATCACCGCGTAAGAAATGTAAGGGCAGTCAAGAATAAAGGGGCAGTCAGTGCGTTATGTCTTTCATTTTTATTCAAGTGATCAATGTGGAAAGTTTTCTGACGGATATTGGATGAGTATGGAGGATTAATCTGAAAGGCAGTTTGTTGGAGCCAGATGACGGAGCATCCAGCAACCGCTAGAGAACTACATATATGCGTGTGTGTGTGTGCGTGTGTGTGCGTGTGCAGAGATTAATTTCCGGCCACGATCTGCCACACATGAACAACGCAGTGGCCGACCGCGTCTTCTTAATGACAATGACAAGCGACGTCTGTGTAGTGTAAATAGCGTTACCATACAAGCAACAGTGCATCAAATAACAACAACAATTAATATTGGATATACGGCAGAGGTGTCCAAAAGAACAGTGCAGTAAATTTTAGGGTTAATAGGATGGCAGTAAATGATAGACTCGAATGCTTTTACAGAGCAGAACCCTCTCTTCTGATATAATATATTTATGTAAAACTAATAATTTCAAAATGTAAACATTTATAATTATTTAACAAGACTAGAGGAAATGATCGTACAGTGGTGAAAAGAGGCTTCGATCGTAAAAGAGATTAGAGAATAAAGATTAAGAATAATGACATTCAAATGAAGACTATTATATGATGCAACCAAGTTAGTTTATTTAAATAAGCAGGATGAATTTTAACTTCAATTCAACATTATTGGAGGAGTGGTGTCCTAATCGTTGGTGTCTAATAAACATACATAATTTAGAAAGTGTGTTTCGCGAGTGTATTGAAAATGTGATCGTGTCAGTGTTGTACGTGTGTGTATCTTGGGTGGGAATGTAAATGTGCGAATGTGTCAAATTCTTGGAGAACTTATTTAAGTGTGATGCCAGGAAGGTAACCTATAAAGTGGAAGAAAGCTTCCTTTCCTCTTGAAATTGCTATTCATACCTCTGAAGATTGAACATTCATTGATCCTCTACAGGTCTTTATGACTAGAATCAAAGTTTACAAGAGAGACTATACCCAAATTAAAATCCCCTGCTTTGTGATCGTAGGAATTAAAGTATCACTAACAACAGCCATTGGCTGCAGTGCCTCTTCTGGAGTCGTAAACATATCAGTTGAACCCTAGATGACTAGAAAAACGTTACTTGGTTAAATGATTCACGACTCAAGTTGGTTGGAGCTGGTGGTAGCGTTTGAGTGTAGTGCAGATCTTTTCGAGGCTCAATGAGTCCTTTTCAAAGATTTGAGCCAATACCGCATCGGGTCACTACAATTCGCTGGGCAATAGGGGGTCGAACTCGATATCTCTAAGTATCCCATGACGTTTGGCACTTCATTGTATAAGGTTTTATATTGATCTAAACGTGTTGATGAGATTGCTCATATTTAGTTTGAATTATTGAATAAATTGTCATTCATGATTTTTTTTCATTTAGTTAAAATGATGTTTGATGATTTTCTTAATGATTATAAAGCTTAATACTACTAACTTTAAACCAAAAAACATTAAAACATATTTTTTTTTTGATTTACAACAATTCCTCTTAAAATTCATATTATTTCCAAATAATTCGATTATACATTTTTGTTTGAAATTTATGTTACTAACTGTTGGTTCAATTTTAATGTTATTTTTTAATGTTATGTTGCTAAATATTATTTTTATTTTAATGTTAATGTGATAAATAGTTAATCTTTTGTTAATTTTTCTTGAAAAATTTACTAAAACTTAAAACTTTATTATAAAATAGGTACAAGGACAGTCTAACGGTGGAAAAATACGCTTTGTGTGTCGCAAGAAATGAAAACTACTTGGATATACCCTTTGAACTATCGTTACTTTCTCTTTTAATTATCGATTCAAAGTCACGCATATTTTATTTACTATAAGCGTTCGAACCCCATTTAACTGCTGACTTGGTAAAATTAAGGGAAATTTTCACTTTTTCCCCCCTCAAGTATAAAACTATTACCAATCGAAAGCGGAACTTTTTTTTTGTCTCACTCATTCTCTGAGGGCACTTGTTATTTTCTACACGCTAAGTGACTTGCACCTTAATCAAGGCGTATGGCCACTTCTCTAAAATACTAAAATACTTCCAATAATCCTAAATGAACATGATGATCCAATAAACAAGAATTACAGGAAACGACTGCTGTCTTCCTAAATGGAAAACCTGAACAGAAAAAAAAATAAAAATGAATAATTTCATACTATCACAATATAACAATAAATCTTTAATAATTTGAACAGCGAATTCAAATAACGGGGTTAAATTAGTTAATGGTACACCAATTTTCCCTCATTGGCTAGATAGATAAATCTCTCTCTCTCTCTCTCTCTCTCTCTCTCTCTCTCTATATATATATATATATATATATATATATATATATATATATATATATAAATCCTGGAGTAGTATTAGTTACATTATTTTCATTTTTCTAAATTTTTGTTTTTCTATCACTTTGATTTATTTTATATTGTTTGGTTTTTTTAACGGTTTGTTTAGATTTTTTTGAGTTTTAAGTTATAAATTGTTTCACTAATAAGAAAATTTTTATTTGATTTGCATAAATATTAACTTTGATTGGATTTCTCTAAATATTTAGTTTCTTTTCTATTAATTATTTTGCTTTAGTTTTGGATGTTCCTTGAATGTTGTATGATTAAGAAATATACTAGTTACGTATGCATATATATATATATATATATATATATATATATATATATATATACAGAGAGAAAGAAACTCATGCACATAACAAACGTAATTGAAAAATACAATTACTAAGAAAAGAAAACGAGCTCTCAAATGAATGTAACCCAATAATCTTGTTTTCAGATTGCGTGTACTCTTGGCACCAGACTTATTTATTCACCCTATACATGAACCAGTTTATTGACGCTGATTACGTATTCTGTTTCAGTGAAACCCGGTACCAACACTGTGGAGCGTCGCTCCATCGATTCCAGTGTCACTCTCAGGAAGCAGCAGACCCTCAAGGAACTGCTCCAAGGTAAGGGAGCGGACAGGAAAGGAGATGAGTACTGCAGCTGTGGATGGCCCGATCACCTCTTGGTACCCAAGGGAGACTCAGTCGGAATGAAATTCCACTTGTTTGCCATCTTCACCAACTATTTCGAAGACTCTGTGAGTAAAAATGCTCATCGTTAAGCATTTTGAAAAATTTTATAATTTGGGAATCGAAACGCTATTGTGAACCTAGGGTATAGTGTATTCTCGGTTACAGTGAACTTTTTCATTGGTCCTAACTGAACCGTGGGGCGGTTATGTTTATTCCTTTTTCTCTCTTTTTGTAGTAGGATTACGACTGTTAATCAAAAGAAATGTTTAATTACGGTTCTGTGATTCATATGCTGAATTTATTTTATTTACCTGTTTTAGGTAATTTTTGACTTAACTTAAAAAAATGTGAATTTTTTAATATTTTTTTCGTATTAAGGCTACTTATTTATTTTTAAGAAGTTGTGTTTTAAAAAGTTACCGTAGACAAGAATGGGTTCTTTAATTATTGACTGATATCGAATGCTTTTTTCCCTAGATTAATAAAAAATTTTTAATCCAATTTAATTTTAATACGGTACACCATATATATTTAAATAAAGTTTGAGAATACACGAAAATTCTTCGGTAATCTTTTTATTCAATTACTAAACTTTGTTATGAAACTTTTCAAATTATAATAGAAAAGAAGTTATTAAATTATTGGCTCTACTATTTCTTTTCTTTTTTTTAAAAAAATTTCCTTTTCAAATATCAACATTCTTTAGTGAAATAGTTCTCAAATGGCTAGCTATGACACTCTCAAGTTATCGAAACCCAGGGTAGATGATACCACCTGCACCGTGAACGCGATATCCGAATCTTGTTACTTTCTTGTCTGCAAGATTATCCCTATTGCCTTCAGTAAGACACTGCCTTGATGTCAACAATGTATATTTAAGTGCTGTTGGAATATATCAAATTTTGTGTTTAATGAGAAGTAGCAGTGTGGTTTGTCCCACTAAGCTAATTAAATAAAAACTTTTCACCTAAAATACGGACTGAAGATTATTCCTGTTACTATAGTCAAAGCAAATAAATATTAAATTCTCATGGAAACGACACCATATAACTTAATAAACAAAACTAGCTGATAGAATTTTTGATAAGCTAAATATCAAAGTGGAAATTAAATTTTACTAATGGCTGATTATGTTAATTCTGCATTATCCGAAATATTCTTTTTTAAAGATTGATTAACTGGTATTTAATATTATGCTTAGAAATAAAGCTAGGTTTATTGACAATTAACAATATAATTTATACATATAAGAATGTTTTTTTCATGTGTTATTACCGTAGGATGCTTATTATATACACTGGGTGAATCAAAAATCCCCAACACATTTGAAAGTTTAATACAAAATCAAGTAATTGACTCACAAATGTATGATTTGGACCAGTATTCATCCCACAATGGAAAGTTTTTGCCCATAGATGGTTCTGTGTCGTAAAAAGCAAAAACATATGGGGAAAACACAGAAATTCCTCCAAGAACTCAGCACACGTATTTTGTAGAAGCAATTGCCATACTTCAATACATGATGCTCTTCTTATGGCTCACACATGGATTTGTTTCTAAAACACAGCAGCGCCAACTGTGGAAGATTTTCTTTTTTTTTTTTTTTTTTTTTTTTTTTGCATAATTAAATTTTTTTTTAGCTGGAGAAACATTTTGGGCCCAAATCGTTCTGTCATAAGCCAAATGTTTGATTCTGTGATAATTTCTGAGCCTGATTTCTAAGTATCAGGGACTTTTGGTGAAATATTATTTATTGATTATTTCTGACAGTGCTTATTTTTTTGAAAAATTCACACGTGCAAAGAATGGCTGAGCCGGTTTATGTATAATATGTCTCTTTCTCTCTGCAGGTGAATGACCACGGCCGAACCAACGAATGCATCGACGCTGTGAGCTATTGCGGCGCTAAGGACCAGCTGTACCCTGATAAGAGAGCTATGGGCTTCCCATGGGACAGAGAGATCGTTGCTAACAACTTCAATGAATGGCGCCAACCTAACATGATCTCGGTCCCTGTAACCATTGTTCACGTTTGAGCTTCATTAAAGAGCAATAATATGTACACACATCAATAACATGGAAATCAAACAATGAGAAATAGTAACAATATGGACAAGGAACTAACTGCTTTTGAAAATATTTCTTGATATCAATAAAATTATGTCTAGCTATTGATACAGACATCGTATATTTATTTATTTTACTTAAATGTGTTATAAACTGGTTTTATTCATAAGTGTTTTTTTACTCAATTTGCAACTATTTATGAGTGTTCCGAGGGCCGTGAATTTAAGCGCATTGCACTACAGCATTTACCATTAGGGGAGATAGCTTTTAATAGGCCTGACCAACACGCGGTCCACCAGGGGTCGATTTATGACCTGCGGATCTGGTAACCAAAACAAACAAGTAAACTTTTATTGCACATAAGAGTATCAAAAACATTCCACCATCTGTCGTTCATATCATGGAAATATACCAATTCTTGGTCTCAACTTTCATCAAAAAAAATTTTCTATATTCTTTTTCAAAAACAATTACAAATTTGGGCTCGTTTTATGAAGTGCGGGGATCATCGTACGTGAGTTACTGGTACGCAATATATAATTAAACAACAAACCTACTGAAGAGCGCAGGTGAGTATTACTAAACGCGGGGAGGGAATACAATGTGTGAATCATGCGAAGTAACCGCAGACAGTGTATCTATATCAATTCTAAGCAATTTGACTCAGAAGAGTACATTTCCAAACTGACTGATCGGTGTCTTTTGATCGGAAATAATTCACCTTGCGTTGTAACTGCAAGACAGGTTTTTAAATCATATTTTGTACAAATACTTTCAATTAAATAAAATGTAATTTCCAATAATTTATTGTAAAATGTTCTTTGTTTTTCTAACGGGGATCGAGAGGATGAGTCGCAGGGAGCGACTCAAGAGGTGAAAGTCAGAATTTAATTTTAGAAAAATTTAAACGAATTCAAATAGAGAGAAATAGAGTCAAAATTTAAACGTAATTGTGAAATCAAATCCATCCCATACACATGGGCACGCATATATATATAAAACAAAAAATGCAACATACAACAAATAAATATCTAAATTTATCCGCACAAAATCACTACCAGTAATAGATAAAATAAACCTAAATATTTCAAAAATCATTAAAAAATTAATATTAATGCAAAGTAAATAAAAAAAATTATATAATATTTAAACTATTTCAAAATTTAAAAACTCAAAACCAAAAAACAAACCAAAAAATTTATAAGAGAAAGTCAATAGAAACAAAAGCAATGGTAAACAAACAAAAATCCGCTGATTCAGGAAATCTACCATGGAAAAAAGAAAGTAAACATAGTAATAATCTTTCATTTAAATGCCAACAGCCAAATTACACATAACTAACAAATAAAGTATCGAAAAAACAATTAGAAATTAGAAATAACAATTAGAAATAAAATGAGAAATATTTATTAATCCTAAAATTACTAAAAAAAAAAGTACGCATTTCAAAACAAAATGCAACATAAAAAAATTACCATTGACACATCATCAGAAAAATTGCTGAAACTTTTTAAAGACTGCAGAAACAAATACAGAAAGATATTAATTATCCAATCATACAAAACACTATAGAAAAATTGGAAATAAATAATTAAAGCAAGCATTACTATTAACAAAATTTTAAAAACATATAAAACACTACACAAAAATTTCATATGTATGATCTCTTCCTCTCTCTCTCTTACCCAGGCCTGTTCAGTTCAAAAGACTTTGCGGGCCGCTTTGGAAGTGCATATTATGCCACCGTTATATATATATATATATATAGGTTGATGAATTCGGTTTACTGCCTTTTAAATTTTGGTTCTTTTAACGCCTATTCGAATTCTCACATTAAACACTATTACTACTTTACCTCTCGAGTTACGGGTAGTGACTAATCCTCCAGAGTCCCATTAAAGAAATCGAGAGCATTCTGCAATTAATTAATGGAAAGTACATTTTATTTAATTAAATGCGTTTTCAGAAATGCCGTTCCTCAATTATATTCAGGAATAAGTAAGTTCTTTATTGAATTTTGTTCATATTTTTCGAAACTTAAAATGAATTATTTTGTATCCAAAATTCCTAAATTCTCTGCCACAACGAGTCCCATTTTAAACGAAATGTTTTAATGCAGTTTCGTTTTAGAAATGATAATAAAATTAAGCAATGGATTGCGTAACACACAAAAAGTCAAGGAAAATATATGAATATCATTCCTCTTTTTTTAAATACAGTTCTAATTAAGAATAAAAGAACTGTTTCAAAATAAAAATAAAAATTGTCACTAGGACAGTTTAGAATTAGTTGATTTTCAAAATTAAAACATACTTTCGATGCAAGATGAATCGTTAAAATTACAATTCTATTTATATGATAAATAATTGTTAACTTTCTAAATCAAGATATTCTTTCGAATGAAAATTAATCATACAAGAATGGTTTCGAAATAAGAAATACTGTCTTTTAAACAGTATCGATTCAAAGAATCATTAAAATTATATTATTTATGAATATAGTTCAAAAAGATCAAAGTAATTTATTCTATATATCTTTGAAATTAATAAGTAAAAATTACTTAATCTGTGATAAAATCCGTCGCTGTCCCACGTTCATACGCCAATTTTGTAACGTCGCATGCGGGAGTGAAATGCATTCTAAGCATTTGAATTAAGATACTCTCATCTAGGTTAATTAAAACCCTTTTATTTTTGGCTTCACAGCATACGGATACATCACATCACAGGAATACCTATAGGAAATACATTTTAGACTTTTTCACACAAAACACGCACAACTACTAGAGGAAGGGAGAAAGTCTTTCTTTTTTCAACGTCACCACTGGCGTCGTTAGCAGTACCGTTAAAGTTAATGTCATAAGGACTGTTACAAATTTAAAATAATTTAATGAAAGTCAATCTGGTAAATAATTGGCTGAATTTGGATTGTCAAGCTATAGTTTTACCCACACTATGCTTTGTCTTAAGTTTGATTCGATCAATTCCTGCTTTAAAAATGCTAGATAGTTGGGACTTTGTTATAGATGAACAATATATTTAAAAAATGTAAAGCAATTAAATTGTTGAAGAGAATAGTTTGAAAAGTAAAATCACCAAACAACAAACTTTAACTGCTGAAAGGGTCACAAAGGCCATTAATATAAGTCAAGGGTGAGTGAGTGTTAAGTTTATTGGCGCGAGAGTCAGATATGGCTATGTTTGGACAAACAAGATTTAACTGTGGTCTAGACGTGAAGAAATTGAAAAAAAAATGACAAAAATTGGTTGACAAGAAGGAGGGTCGAAAATAGAGAAGGATAGCTAGGGTAACCCGGGGGTGCGTCACACGTGTTTACCAAAGACAGTAAACCCCATAGGAAAGAAAAAGATCACTAGGATGCCTCGGGGTTATGATGCCCGTACTTACCTAAAGAAGGCAAGTCTCTGAGGTCCCCTGATATAATCCCCAGAGGCAGGGCGCCTGGCTATACCCCCAGATGCTGGTTACCCATTTTAGTCGCCTCTTACGACATGCATGAGCTACAGAGGGACTATTCTGTCATTACTGGTCACCACACGGGTCTGTGAGTCAAGGACATTGATGTATTGCATAGAGCTTCTGAGTAAAACTGTTGCAGGATGCTTAAAATTTCAAAGTGGAATATTCCTCACTTTTAAAATTTGATGAACTATCGGAACATAGTCATACTTTAATTAGATGGAGGAAGAAATAAAAAATGATTTGATAAGCCAACATAGATTTATTGTTATATAGAATTCCTCTAATTCTTCTCAAGCTCAGAATAATGAGAAATTAAATTAAGTCTGCAAGGCTTAAAGTTGAAGAAACTGGATTAAGTAATGTTTATTACATCAGTACTTAATAATATAGTCATTCAGAAATTGGATAAAGAAATTCGAAAACAGTTTGAAATGAGTTTGGATACTATTGAATTACCCTAAAGGGGGATAAATTTTTGTAATTTCTTCAGAAAAGATGTGAAACTATTTGGAAAATGTGTAGGAAAATCATTTAATAGTTAATAGAGTTAAATTTAAATCAAATGAAGCAAAATCTCTTAATAATATCTCTTGCTTCGAGTAAATAATAACTCTTTCTTCGAGAATTTTTCTTTAAAATCTAATATTCCTAAATAAGTATTGTATTCAGAATCTCACTTTGTTAATAAATTTGAATGTTACTCCATTGCATAGATTCGATGTTCGAAAGGATACATGCTTTGTTTTAATTGTCTTAACAAGTTTCACAAACTTAAGTCATGCTCTTAAAATTTGTATGTAATTTTTGTCAAGGGAGGCATTATTCATTGTTGCCAAACTGAAGGAAATACGCTAATCTTGGAATCAAAGTGCAAAGCTATTGGAAAACCAGCTGTGCTTTCAAATGAAATAAAAAAAAATTAAAGTGATTAAAAATTCTATATCACATGTATTTTCCAGTATTAACCACATAACACATTGAAAATTGTGGCGCTAGTAATATCTCTTGCTTAAGTTTGGAGCCCTTGAAGATGATGTTTAATTCAAGGTCACTGCTTTCTGAATTGTAGAAGTCAATAGGTAGTTCGCAAGTAATTTAGAATTGCACAAAGTATAGATAAATATGCGCATGCACTGTTTGAGTGGAAGTGTCCTTCCATGGTACTGAAGGTTGAGAATATATTAGTATTCTTGATCATTCATCATAAGTGGATCTTGTAATTTATGAACAATTAAAATTGATGCCATTCTAGGCACACACTGATGTTATCAATCAAGTAAATAAAATAATAGTTTTATTTTAATTTGTCTATCTTTTCGCATTTCTTCTAATGATTGTGAGCTCTGCTAATGCATATTAGTATTTTACATTAAATAATATGACTACTATAATTATATAATAAATGTAAAAAGAGGCCATGATAAAATGCCATTCACACACACATAGTCACAATTTTATCAACAACGTTCCGCGTACCAGCTTTCTAGTTCTCACTACGGATGAACCTCCGCAGTAATACTCTTTTATTTTGAAAGCGGCTCCGACTGTTCCCTGCAGAAACACGCTGTTTCAACGCAAATTCACTTGGCAGATCCACTGCCAAGAGTCAGCATCTTCCAGTAGATTTCCTGAGCGATTTCCAAAAACAGACTCCAAAGACAGACTGACTGACTCCTCGGACTTTCAGTGCGCTTGTACCTGTTACGGCCAGGTATGACGTCTCAAGAAAAATTCCGGAAAAGTCCGTAACTTTCTTCCCAATCCAGTTTCAGCCCAGTTTCTAGCATTTTGCGGGAAATTTCATTTTGCCTCCAAGTAGCCAAAATGGTACCAAATCCGTCTTCGAATTAAGGGGCCATTGTTTGAACTTCCTTTGGCTGACTGATGAATTTTCTATAAATGTCGTCTCTTTTCCCTTTTTGAAGGGAGGCGTCATTTCGGGTTCGGAACAATGTATGGAAACCTTCTGTAGCAAAATATTTTCTAGTTTGTCTTTCACTACAACACTACAAGAAGCCATAATATATATATTATAATCAAAAATACTCTTTAGGAGAATTATAAATGCACAAGCAAAAGTCTTATGTATTTTAATACACATCATATGAATTTTTTTCACTTTTTAATTAATATTTAATAAAAATTCGAGAGTTTTAAAATCGCTTGATAAATTTAAAAATAACAAAGTAAACTAGGTTGAAAATAAGAAATGCAATCAAATGTAAAACAATTAAGTTTTTTATACTATTTGAGCTTGGAAATCTAATACGAAGTGGACGAAAAACTAAAGGACAACCGGTAAGATAAACCCATTCCAGTTCGGAATCGTTTACCCTAATCTTTACCGTTCCTCGACATGTGTTTGATTACAACCTATGTTGCGTGTTTGACAATCTGAATTCATTGTGCTGATCGGTTAATAGGTCTATTCGGGGGAACTGCGTGTAAGGGAGTCATGAATGTGTGTCGGTAGCTCTATTCCCTTCGGTAGGGAGATTTAGGGAATGGGTGAATGGTGTTTAAAGCCGGTTCCCTAAAAATGTTTCATCTTCCTGAAACTTAGATTGTTCTTCAAAAGAATTAGCATTATGTAAATATATTACATCATCAAGTTAAATCATGAAAAAATTGGTATTTTATAATAATAACCAAATACAATTATAAAAGTTATAAGAAGAAAAAATGCAAATCACAAAAATGAGCAAATGCTTATCTCATTTCCCTTATCATGTTTTCAGATTTATTATACGAAGATGGCTAAAATCTTAATTGTTTTCAACAAAATCTTCATGAAACAAATTCGTACATAATTTTTTTTGAAAAAATAAAGTGACTCAAATATGGTTTAGTACTTCATATAATAAGTGACAACTGCGATTATGTGGAACTAAAATTTTATTCCATGAAGTGAATTCAGCAATAGAAAGAGGGGGATATCAGTGGATGGGAATCGTTACACCATTAAACAGGTTCGCTCGCATGAATAAGATGGTAGCTCTGTAATTTTTGAGATACGCTTTAGCGTGTAAAGTATCCTAAAATATCAATGCACTAATGCAGAGGAATTTATTAATGCTTCGTATTACATTTGTGTCTTCGAAATGATGACAAATATGTTTTTTATAAATTCATCATTCTAATTCTCGGAATGATAAGTTTTTTCCGTCGAGTCGTGGGTTTGAATCTAGACTGATTCTGATACTTTCCTCTTTTTAATGTTCCTTTAAAATACGGGAGACCTTAAGCCTTTTTTTTACCCATATGAGTTTTTCGTGAATATTTTTATCCTTAGTGGAGGACCTAGTGTTTAGTTCCTTCTTCATCGTTCGATATGAAAAACGGTTATCGCCTATTTACATTTTTCGTATTGCTAGAAGCTTGTTCCGAGACCACAGCCAACAAAAGATTTCCTGTGTTTTCTTCATCCTGAAGCGAGCTTCTATCCATAAGAAGTTTTAGAAGCCATTCGAATGCAATGACAAAAGATTGTGCTTTATGTCCATATGCTGATTGTAGATGCTGAACGCATTATTCTTGATTTAGTCACTCTTTAAAATCATAAAAAATCATAACACAATATTCTCTCGTATTATATTTGTTTTTCTTTCTCTCAAAAATGTATTCTATTATAACTGAATTGCAATTGGCTTATAAATTATCGTCAGATTTTAATGCTGCCCTCGATAAAAATCTGAGAACTTTTAAGAGCATGAGGCATACAAACTTTAAAAAAAAAAGAATTTTGATGCTTTTAATTACTTTACAGTTGTTGTTCTGTCAGTCAAAGAAAATATTGAGCGAAGATTTGTGTTATTTACAAGGAATAATATCGGGGGGAATTTGATGTTATATCGCTTGTAGGTAATTGGAAAAGAAGGAAATATTTGTGTTGTCGTATTTAAGTGACATTGTAGTCAAATTGTGACGAAACTGCTTCGTAAGTGGTGAGACACAAATTTATCTTTTTTAAAAATGAATTCATTGTGAGGCTGTATAAAATTATTTTATTCGGATTTGACCTGTTTCTTTGAATCTTACAGGCATGTCTGAAATATTTCATATTTTTCCCTGTTGAATTTTCATATTAATTCGTAACTCAAGTTGTTTCTTTGTTGCAAAATTATTCTTATTTTACGTCATTAAACAATTTTTTTTCGCAAACATTTATGACACACACAATTAATACCACCATTGCTTTAAATACTGTAAAGAAAAAGACTTATGAAAACAAATGTTTGTATATTAAATACATGCTTTTGCTATTTAAAATATATATATAGAATAACTTCTGTCATTGTTTACTAACTTCGCAATGGGAAGAAACATGAGGAATATTGGCGACAGACCTCACCATTTTTAACCTCGATCAGATGACGAGGATGACACCTGATCTGGTACCTCCCTCTCCTAACTTTCACACCAAAGCGGACGGGAGGACTTGGGATTCAACCAGATTTAATGAGCATGAACCCGCTACATGGCGGTTTTGTAACTTATGTCAGTGAAGTGGAAGTTAATACTTATAATCAATCAAATACAGCTGGAAAATAAGTAATCTAGATATAGATAGAAAATATTTGTCACGTTTTGCTGCAGGGACAAATATGCCCTTTAAAAATATGCCAGAGAATAGAATAATACAGGAGGACATAGCCTTGCTACTAATTTAAAGACAACACTGCATTTTGATTTGTTAAATTTATCTTCGTTGAATATTAGGATTCAGTCGCGGGATTTGTAATATTAGGATTTGTCTTTTAGGAACTGTTAAGACATTTCTGGTTAAAGCTGAATAAACAAGCTTTCTAGATAAAAAATAGCAAATCGACTTACTGACAAAAAGGAGTTCATATGTAAATTTTCTTGCACTTTGCCAGTGCGGATTTTACAAATCAACCGAATTCTTTATAGTAATATTTTGGAAGTATTTTAAAATACTTGTACAGTATAAACTATATTATTAATAGTTAATTTGGAATTTTTGAAATGCTCATATCTCTAATTATATTCAGCACACATCGTACTTTTATGAACATATGTTTCATCATCTAATGTTTCAGAATTAAAGGTAGGTATATAATAATTTTAAGAAATTATAATATTAAGCCATGGACACTTAAAATATTAAAAAGAATTACATTAAATAATATTCAATTACAAATATTAAGTATTTTTTTTTAAATCTAGTTTATCTCATTACATTATTCTTTCTCTTGATATCAGTGAAAAAACTGAACATTCGATAATAATATCATTTAATGAAGCAATTGAATAGTAAACATTTTTAATTATAGTCTGGACTTTTAAAATCACTCATTTACCCAATTCTTACATTTTATGAAAATAAAATACACACACACGTTTAATTATTAATTAATCCTTAAATTACATCTCCAATCCTTTAGATATTTCTCGAAATAAATAAAAAAAATTACTTTAATTTCTCTTGTTTCTCTCCAAACTTGAAGCTACATTTGAAGTACTCAAATAAGTTTTTGAAAAATTAAAAATAATATTTTGTCATTGTTTTAAGTAACATGCTAATTTTATCTTCTTAGAAAACAAGACATAATTGACTATCCTTTTTTCTATACTTTTTAAACATCCAATTTCATCTATTTTCGTTTCTAAACACTGATAAAAGTAGAACAAAAATAGAACAATTTTCAAATTTTAATGTTAAAATCATTTACACAGGCTTTCAAATGTAAAAAAGTTTGCACTTTTGGTTTATTTTTTCCAGAAGTACTAGACATAAATTAATTTAATTAAGTGTGTGTGTAGATTAATATAATACAAAAAATACCGAACAATAATTAAATTATTATTATATTACAATTATTGGAATATATGTCATTATTTAGAAATATTTTTCATTTCAGAAAGTGTTTCGAGAATGTTTGTTCGGTGTGTCCTTCAATATTAAGGGATTATATTCTTAAATAGAACGCTCAAAAAATCACGCATGAAAACTTCTATTGAATATTCTATTGAAACTTCTATTGAAACTTCTATTCTGAAATATTCTATTGAAGATCTTTTACACTAGAAAAGCTAATTTTATGAAGATTTCTTTTACCTCTTTATTCCATTGATGATTTATTGCAATTACGTAACGTGATGGAATGTGTTTCCTTTCTTTCACTGTTTTTGAACGCATAGAGTTGAAAAATACAAACATGAATGTCTACAAATAGTATAATTTCATTTTTGTATTTTTATTTTTTTCTCGAGTTGTTTTCTTGATGGAAATCAGACACAATCACATTTTTCTCTTGAACATTCAGATTAGGTTGCATTCCTTTGCGATGTACACAGTCTGTCTCGAAAGTATCATTAATGATTTTAAAAATATGCTTATGTGGAACATTGAGATTATAATGTGTAAACTTGAGCATTGTAGCCCATTTTCATAGCAATCGAGAAAGTCTTATCTGTGGGACCAACCTAAGGTCTTTATTATATTTTAATAATATCTATTGATTCCTCTTCAGTTTGATGTTTCCGTTTTCAAAATATAAATAAACTTGATGGAATCTAATAGAAAGTTGTACTTTGAGCTTGGGAATGATGGGATGATGTTTTAATGAAAGAAGTATATAGATGCAGCGGATAAAGTTTGACATAATAAAACCAAGTTCTGAGCAGATGTTTTTCAGTATTTCTGTGAATCTCCATTTTCCATAGTTCTGTTTCCTTTGCAACCGTATATCCCTTTCCTTGCGGTGGACGAAACATACCATGTTCATGTAATTAAGTCTGAACACTCTTCATTGGCAACGCTCCGAGATATATTGAGAAGTCCGGAGCTTCGTGAAGAAATATTTGAAACAATTTGTGAGATTCGATAGTTTCGATTCCAAAACGGATGAAATGTTTATTCATTGGCATACCCGTCCCACTTCAACTATCTCTTGATTTGAAAAATCTGTATTTTCCTGTTTTTTTTCAAAATTCAATGTTGTTCCGTTAAAGACTTCTCAACGTCTTTGTTGTGTGACAGAACATTTCTCCATAATATGTTACTGTTTACTCACACTGCTATGAAAATGATTTTTTATTGAGGGAGAAATTCTAAATAAATCCCCAAGTTCCCCTTTGCGCTCCCTGTTTACCCATTCCTCCTTTCAACCCCTGAATAAGTCGCATATTATAAAATCATTTTTGTTCCTTTTGAGACAAACCGTGTTTATCATGGACGGTTTTTTTTTTTCTTTCCTTTATCGGTCTTCACATCAAAGTTTCTTGTTTTCTCAGATTTCCTTCATTTTGATCCAATTTAAAGGGAATACCTAAAGAAATGAAAAAATAAATAAATAAAAATTTTAAATAAATAAATGAAACATATCATAGTTGCTTTAAAATTATTAAATGCTATTATCATATTGAAACCTATATAAAGCTGTTGTATCAAATGCTTACTAAAAAGTTGTTAATCATTCATGTAAATAAAAATAACATTTTTTCAAAAGTTATTACTATATCTCACACTTTTAGAAGATATTATATAAAAGTTTCTTTAAAAGCTATTATTACTTTAAAAGGATAACAAGTAATTATTACACAAAAACAAAACTTTCGTTATATCGCTCTTGGAATATTGTGATTTATAGGCTCGTATTGAGTTCTTTTCTTTGAGATTAGTATCTGAACGAGAGAAGGGTTCATGGATCCAAATGTTCCAAATATTTAAACATTTTTCAATAATTCTTCTAACTAAATCCACAAACAGGATAAAATTAGGTAATGGGATGAAGTGTACTAGAGTTCTTAGCCTGGTTCAGCTCTGATCTCCGATCTATTGTATTGTGTGAGATAGTATGGCTTTGGTTTCTGCGCTTCAAAGAATTTAATTAGAAGTTAGTTTAAAAAGTGTTATTTCAACAATGAACATTTAGGCTTGAAAATGCTTGCAGGTTAAGTGAAAAAATTAAAGTTAAAAATTTAAAGCGTTAAAAACTAAGTTATGCAAGAGATATTAACGGAATTATGTCAAGCTTACTTGCTAAAGTGAAGCATTGTGAGAAGATGAAGTTTTGTCGGTGAATCGAAGCAGTTGACTCGCCGAGAGAATGATTGGTTGTTAAGTGCATTGAGTGGGAGTTATTCCAGGAAAATGCTTTTTGGTCTTTTTGTCTTCTTGTCTTTGTTAAAAAACTTTTTTGAAGCCTTAACAATGAATTGTTTTATATGGCGGTAATTTAAGGTAGCTCGCACTACCACTGTTACGCAACATTAGAGAGTCATAGTTTCATTTAAACTCAGAATGTGGTTAACTTCTGAATCTCTTCTTCATACCATTATAGATAATTTTTCATTCTTCCCCTTTTCTAGGATATATTCTGTGTTATTTACCTATAAAGAACCTTTATAAAATGCCGATCTTTCGTACTCTTTTTTTGAAAAACTTTCAAGATGTGTGGACAACCGAAAGACCTAGAGCCTTTGAAAGTGTCATATAATTTCTGTTACTTCCACTTCTTTGGCTCTTAATTCAGTGAGTAAGAATACCCTTTCCTTTCTACAATCGAAGCCAAACTTATTAGGTGATATACGTGCTTTAAAAAATGCCATGACCTTTTAGCAATGACACGTCCTTTTATTCCTTCCCGTTTTCAAGAGAAATTTTCAGATTTATAGACAGCGTTTTGTGCATTAATATTTAAAAAAGTGCGTGTGACACATAATTCAATCAATTCTCTACATTAAATATTCCTTTCTATTACTGAATAACTTTATAGCTTTAATACTCTTATAACATGTAATCATTTGCAGTCTTTCAATAAAAACACTGCCATTAAAAATGAAAACAAAGGATACTATTTCGTGTCATTCGTGGCAAAAAGGAAACAGGTAAAGTATTTCAGTACACAATCAGAAATTTCACTAAAATTTTCTTTCAGAGTAATATATATTCTTCGATGCACGTCAAGTACTGTACTCAAATCTTCCATAATTTTCAGACATACTTATAGTACCAGGTAGACCTTATAACTAGGACAATCATTGTAGTTTTTTGCAACAATATCATTCTACTAAATATATAATTGTACAGAAAATAATTATATCAAAAACTAAAATTTACATCTATTTTAGTAAGGAATTGAAGACTTAAAAAGGTCACTAAAAACTATCAGGAAATTTCAGCCAATTCTGAGAAGGGTTTTGATATTTACTAATCAGAGTCCCGCATTTTTCCTTTTTCGCATCTGTTTGAACTACAACTATAAGTTTTTATTCATTTTGAATTATTTTGTTTGAAGTGGTTAGCATATACGATATTTTTTGGTGATTGAATTTAAGTGAACTGTACATATGTTCTTTCTCTTGTATACATTTGTTTCTTAAAATCTGAATTAGTTTTTCTCCCTTGGAAAAGAAACGTCGTCGTTTGCTGTGATTCGTCGTCAATTTTTCTTCAATTGTTATCCATCGTGTGGCTGATAGTTATATCATGGAATATCTCCGTCTTTACTCTAGTGACTTGCTTTAGATCTTTTTCTATGTTTTGAATGTAATTCTTTTAAACTTTGGTGTCATTCTATTAGTAGACATTTTATTGAGGATAACGCAAATGATCACTAGGAATGCATATCGGAGATATATTTCTCCTTTTCTACTGATTGATTTATATTCCTATATATGTCCTATATATATATTATTCCTTAATACGTCGTGTGTTCCCCCCTCCCCCAAGCAAGAACACAAATACAGTTTCGTTTATGTCTATCTTGCGAACGCCCTACATGTTTGGAATGCAAAGAAAAGTTATACAATGAATGTGCTAAGGAAGATGAGGACTTCATATAATTATATAATTGTTTGCAAATAATTAAATAATTGTTTGCTTCCAAGGAACCTTTAAAATATTGATAGCTCAGGTATTGTTACAATTATTCTGTATTGCTCTTTGTTGAAATTCTTTCAATTGAAATTTGCTTCATATATTAAGTAAATGAAACACTAAAACTTTAGACACGTTTTTATCATTATTATTAATTTTTAATTTACTACAGCTTATGATTTTCGTTGAAAAATTTGAGGGTCTGTCGAGAGTTTCTCGCGAAAAAATTAATTTCACTTTAAAATGTAAAAACACTATTTTTCTGAAAGTTCAAAAGTCACAGAACATCTAAGTGAAATATTAGGAGGATATTTTAATTAAATGGTTTTGAAAAGTATAACTTTAACACAGATTCAGGGACCTTGCATCCCCTGTTATGATTTAATTTTCGTCTCCCCTACGGTTACGGTTTAATGAAAAACTTCCTAAAAAGAAAACGACTATAACCTCTTCATCTGCAGCACATTTGAAATTCGTATATGTTATACAGAAAAGTTAGGAATTTCTTATTTTGTTTCATGAATTTTATTTTTATTCTTCTCTGGCTAAAATTCTTTTCAACTTTTAAATTTAAATTTTGGCTACTCTTTTCTGGAAAAGGAAAGGAAAATTTACGTAATACATGAGTATTTTGTGAGAAAAGAAACACAAACATGATATGTGTTTATGCATTTATCTTTCTGATTCGTAATTGTGTTTACTGAGATTCGAATACTTTACTAAATCTCTTGCATCGAAGCGGGGCGGCGAATCTTCTAATCACAATCCTTTTCAATTCTGGAAACAGTAATAAGGAATTCATTCAAATAAAGTGAGGAAATACAGTAGTATGATTCTAGCATTTAGTTCTAGAAAAATGTTGCAATCATCTAGCAAATTCATCTAGCAAAATGTTGCAGAAAATTCTTTAAATTATTGATTTTCAACTTCATTAATTATGATGAGAGGGTAAAATATGAATTATTATAGGTTTACGTCGTAAGCTTATGCCGTTCCCGTTGCCAGTAGTTTAAGTCATGGTATCAAAGAACATGTTTGTTTAGAGAGGAACTGTCTGTAATTCCATTTAGTTAAACACATCCACAATTCAAAATAAAAAGGACTACATTCCCAATTCATAATTTTTCATTTGGTTGAAAGGATTTACAATCTTATTTTGTAGACTGATTTATCAGTGGTGCAATTTACTTTCAGAAGAAAGAATAAATAGCTGATAACGATTTAAATTTACTGAGTGGATACCTATCCGTTCAGTAACTCTAATAAGTGAGCTCCATCCCCGAAAACATTTACTATATTTCTTTAATCATTATTAAAATAAAATTTTAGGTAGTAATCAGTAGACATTTTCCCGAAGAAACTTTGTCAAAGTTACTGTCTCACTTTATAATGAAACATCATGAGAGAAAGTCTACTGGTCATAGACAAAATTTGATTTTAACGTAATAATAATATCTTCGACATATTTTCTTTAAATGATTATTTAAAAAAAATTAATTCAGTCACATTTTAAAATTTACGTTTGTGATGTACTTCTTCTTTTCTGAAAGTACTGTTTATTTTTTTTAAATTTGAGTATATATCCAACTGTTTTTGCATTAACTTAGAAATAGAGTTCTTTGAAGATAGTTTTTTGTTTCTGTACCTTTCTCTACAAAAAAAATTCCTAAATGTTCTTTTAGCTTTCTTCTCTGAGGCGAAATGAATGAGACTATTACTTAGATCTGTGTCGGTAAAAATAAGTTTGTGTTTTCAGAACATTTTCTTCCAGGGTGTTCTTCGTGGACAACCTGCACTACTTGCAACTATTGGGAACATTTGAATTTGTTGATGGTATTCAAATAAACTTGTAAAATATATAACAGTACATTTCTTTTTTGTTACATAAGAAACATTAATGATATTTTATTCAAAATTCTGCATGAGTAAATTAAACTTACATCAGTTTCTGCAGTCACATTCAAAACTCCCACACGCCTCGAAAGTAGGTTAAAAAATTCCATATATTTTTTTGATTTATTTTAATTTTAATTTTATTGAGCATCTTAAGTGAGTTCTCATTTTATCATCAGCTGTATGTTTCTCAATGAGTGAGCTTTGCTGTTTTTCCAAGTGTTGTGTTTATTTATCCAATATAATGAAACATGTCGAGTACTCACAGATGAATCTAAAAAAAAGAAGACATTTTATTTAGTTCGTTAAATCAGACTAAGTCATAACATTGCTTTTACGTAAAATTTTGTATTAGGAAGTCTACTTCCTTCTAATTCGAGGGCCCATTTGAAATTCTCAAATGCTACTGATAACAAAGGCATGGAAAAATCTTTGAACTGCATATCTTCTTTATTCTGTGCAATACTGCTGATTGTTCACTGAGCAGCTATGCATCTATGAAATTGGAAAAATTCTTTTCAAAAATATTTATTTCTGAGTTTTTTTCAATGATCTATTTTCTTAATATTCTTATAATTTCGAATTTTAGATAATACTGAAAGTCCCTTTTTAAATTCATAGGATCACTCAAGGTTATTTTTAATGTATTCATGTGAACAATATTTTTCCTCCACCATTCTTGCCAATTTTCTATATACTGGGAATATAAGTTTCTTCTTCAGTTTCCTCTCCTGAGATTATTTTTTATAACTTGGATTTTTAGTTAATTATGTGTGTAGTTCCTGGCACTGCCTCTAATTTGTGTCGACCATCCTTTTAGAAATGTTCGTATTATGTGAAAACCATTTTTAATCCTTTTAAGAATCATATTCCGCAAAATTATTAGATTTTATTATTGAATCTATATATTTTTTTTTACAATCTTATTTTTGAAGATTATAAAAATATATTAAAAATGATATAATTTCATAATGATATAAGATATAAAAAGATATAATTTCACTTGTTTTGTTTTTAGCAGTTTCTTTCTTAATATTTTATAGAATATTTTGAACACCTTTTTTTTCTTTCATGATTACAATTTTTTACATAAATATTTTAAATTTTACGACGCTTTTGACTTCAAAGTTTCAAGGATTTTCGTTAATATTGTAATTTGATCCTCTTTTTTCCATCTTTCTTGATCAGTATACACACACACAAGAAAATTAGTTTTAATTATTCCCTAAGCTAATATCTTTACATTCAGGATTTAAGTTATTTTTTTTAATTATTGAATGCCTAATGAGGTGTTAATTAGATGTGCCTAAAGCAGATTACTTTTAAAACTTTGATTTCTTCCTTTTCTAAGGTGATGTTTTATAGAAATACTGAATTATTGTATTTTGAGACCCAAATCAGTATAAAAAAAATTTATTTCCATTATTTTTTTTTCCTTTCAGATCTCATGCAATTTATTAAATTAAATTTAAAAATGCCATTGACTTTGCTGAAACAGTCTTTTTACTTGAAAAGTTTTATTCTCCAAATAAGTTTTTAAGCTGTTTTTTAAATTAAGAAATATTAAATGATTTTAATCTATCAATAAGCTTGAAGTAGTTAAATTTAGTTACTTTTTAAATATTTTGTGTCGTCATTCCATTTGTTATTAGTGTGAGATATTTAAAGATACTATTGATACTTGTTAAGAAATACATTTTTCTATCCTTTTGATGTTTTTTCTTAGAGAATAAATGCTTCCCTTTTCTATTGGTTTTCATATATTTTTCTGTCAACATTCAAGTTCTAATTATTTATGTTCAGGTATTTACTTTATTAATCCAAATTCTGCTATTTTTCAAAAACCTTGCAATAACTTCATTCTTTGAAGAACAGAGTATTTGATGTCAAAATGTCCCATTAAAAATATTTATTTTGTTCCTCATTTTAATAGTGATATGTTTTTGGTCTGTCTTCGCTTCAAGAGTGTTTACTATTTATTACAGAGCAATGATTGTCTTTTTTTTGTAATAAATTTATTTTGTTCATGAACTGCTTAAAAGACATGACTATGTTCCATTGATTTCAGAAAGTTCTTAAAAGAAATTGTTCTTAGTTATTCTCTGAGAAATTGCTACATCTTCTATAGTCTCCATCCATCTCGGTTTTTTTTGTCATCCGTTCTTTTAGAAATATCAAATCTTGTTGAAATTTACAATCGAAGCATTTTGTGCCCAATTGTAATTCCTCCCATCTGATATGATTTCGGCAAAATATCTTGAGTCGTCATTCCTTCAATTATTGTAATCCTGCTTTTTGGATATTATTTGAATTCTAAGTGCTTGTATTTTTTCTAATTTCTTTTAATATGGAAATCGTCAATATGTTTCATGTTATATATATCAGAGGAACAGAATTCGCCTTTGTTTCACAATATTGATATTCTCTTCTTTAATATCACTTTCCTTCCGTTAAACATGGTCTTTTTCTGAATGCACCAAAACAGATCAATGATATTTCCAAAAAAAAAAAAAATATTTTTTGATTCATTGTGTGAGATAAATTGAATATAACATTCGTTTACCTCGGCAAGCTTTTCCCTCCAATTGCTTTATTATAATTCACATATTTTCTCTGCCACGTACTACGAAATTCTGTTTTTTATAAATATCTAGAAAGTTCTTTCACAGAATGGGAAACATAATCTTGAAGTGTCTTGAATTTTTCTCTTAAAGTTCTTTTCTCAAAACTTTTCCTCCTCTGATAAGATGCTGTTTGGCTCTTTTTGATGTTGAAAGATGGCGGACTGTATTGAAGCTGTAAAAAGTGTACTGCTGTTAGATATCTTTATCATAAATATCGACATAGAATGGACCATCAGCGAGTTTACTTCTGATGTTTAACTTTCATAAATGTCTGCTTAATTTGGTTCCTTTTTCCTTGGGAAACTTGTTGCCTTCAAAAATTAATAGGAATGATGTATGTTAATTTTTTTTAGTTTGGTGAAGGGTCTTTAAATAAGATAATACTGATTGGGAGGATAAACGAATGAAATAGTTCTCATTCCAGGGTTATTTTAAAGGAGGCATTTTTGAATGAATTCCTTCATGGATCCAGTTCCTTAGAAACCATGAAGATAAAACTCCCCAATCCGATCGAATCTTGCTCACGGCAAGGTTCTAACAGGTGTTGGATGTTAGGCCACACCCTGAGATAATTGAAGTTGACGGTTTGATGAAATGGCATGGAACTCAAAACCTTTTCCATCAAGAACATCAGAAGCAGCGTTTCATGGGGAGGGTGAGCAGCGTAGACGTCCTTCAAGAAAAAAACAATGTAAGGAATACAAGGACTGCGTTTAGGGTCCATAAGCTCCAGTAGGTTTTTAAAATTATCCTGCCAAGAGAGAAGCTCGCACAGGGCACTCACTGAATGTGCACCTTCTGCTCTTGGGGACAAGAGACCAGGTGACCTTGAGTATCTCTATTGGAGCACTGCAGAGAGCTGAGAGGATAGCGAACTCCGAATGGAAGTTTCAAAGTTAGTGGAGGACTTCTGCGATTCGTATGAAATGGGACACGATGCTGGCCCTACGTTTGGGGCAGGACTGTGCAAGGATGGTGCGCACAGTCCAGTCAGACAGGTGATGGAAATGACCTGTGTATTGCATTGTGTTGGGCGACTGTTCAGCCTCAAAAGGGGATCTAGTGAGTTCTGAAACGTTGATGCGTTTGAAGGACGCCGCATCTGCTGAAGTTAGCTGCTCAGCGTAAATCCTATCTTTCACATCCACAAAAGAGGCTACCGTTGGCACCTTGACGTGAGGCATGGGAAGACGTTTCTGGGTTAATCAATACCAAGCCTTCTGGGCTAGTAACCTGCACTTTTTAGCGGGATTTTTTTCGATACAAAAAGATGTTAAACTTACTTGAAATATATTCAAGTGCTGGGACGCCAAATGGTTATTTGGTACCTTAAACGTCAGGATGTTAGCGACGATGTTTCGCTGCGTAGTTCTGAAATGAACTGGGTTTTTTTCCTCCAACAAGTGGAAAAACTATGTCTTGAGAAGAAGCGATGAATAGTTGCGATGATGATTTTGAACCTCAGTCAAGTGATGGAAACATCTGACACCCCCATCCCCTAACTTGCACACCATGTCAACGGGAGAATTTTGGGCTCGACACATTTAACGTGCATCAACCCGACTACACGGCTGGTCTTTAGCGGCCAAGGATTGAACCTGCGACTGAACGAAAACCGCCGGCCACGAATCCGAAACTATGACCACTAGGCTACTGCGGCCACAGTATATTCGACAAAGAGGTTTCTTTCACGAAACCTTTAAAAAAGTACATATGCTCCGATAAGAAGCAATTCACGCTACATTTATGTAACATGGAAGGTGGATAGAGATTAAGTTGATTATGAAATGAATGACTATTTATAAATGTAATACCAACACGAATAAAATAAGAACCAACACAATGGCTTTTGGAGACATTTGGACCCTGTCTTTTTTGAATCACAGTCACTTAACGAATATGTAGTAATACATTTGTCGTGTTCTTGAATTAAAAATTATGAAGTCAGGAATCTCTAACAATAATTTATGGACACTTGGTAATATATTCTGGTCATCTACTAATCTCTTTTGAATCAATCCATTGTTCCTTGTGTAAAAAACATTCTATACTGCATCTTTTAACATAATTTTTATATTTACTTGTGCATATTTAGGTAGGTTGAATTGGATGGAGTGGCTTTATTAACGTCGCACTAGAAGGAACACGAAGGCTATTGGTGACGGACCTCGCAAATATAAATCTCGGTCAAATGACAATTACACTTGAGCTGGCACTCCCTCTCCTAACTTCCACATCACGCCAACGGGAGGACATAGGGCCTCGACAGATTTAATGAGCATCAGAATAGGTTACACAGCGGTTCTTTGATGGGATCAAGTCTCAACCCACGACTGTACGAAAACCGCCTTCCGCAAGTCCATGGTCATGAACACTACGTCGGCCAGAACTATTTAAGTAAGGAATTACATATTTATAAAACATTTCAAAATTTTATGGGTACAGTATTTCGAATGTATACATGTGTTTGAAACTCATGAAGTCGTTTTGGCTATGGAACATTTTTTTAAAAAAATCTTGTTTTAAAATAGGTTCCAACTTTTTGGGTTTTACTTAATGACATTAGGCGATTAGTTTTGTTTAGTTTTTATTAACTTCGCACTAGAAGAGGCACGAGGGCTATTGGTGATAGATCTCGTACTTTTGAACCCCGGTCAAGTGACGAGGACGATACCTGAGCTGGCATCCCATCTCCTAACTTCCACACCACGCCAACGAGGTAGTTTGGGCCCTACAGATTTAGAGTGCATCAGCCCCGGCTACACTGCGGGTCTTTAGGGACCAAGGCTCGAACCGCAACTCAACGAAATTCGCTTGGCCACGAGTCTGAAACCATGACCTAGGCTACCGTGGACATCAGGGGAAGATAGATTTCTAGACTTGTGTATTTTTGATAGATAATTGAATCCAAATATATAATAAATCCAATTTTAAGTCATTAAATGTGAAAGAATAATTTTCTGTACGAAAACCATAAGAATTCTCACGCTGAGCATCGCATAAGGAATTACCATAAAACGGAAACTTTATTTTGACTTCTTTTGGGGGATAAATTTGTTTTTCCTTGATCAAATTTTTTATTCCGATTCGTAATTAAAAAATACTGGACTCGTACATTTGATGTGTTCATAAAATAATTGAAAAACAGTTTTATTTAAGAAAATATGTGCTCTAAGACATAAAAGTCAATGCACCATGAATAAGTTGACCAATTACGACAAAATGAGTGCATGGGATAAAAACGTATGGAAAATTAACCGGTTACAATATTTGAACAATTAGAGATTTTATTCCAGAGTCCGATCGTTATAAAAAGGGATGTAGTCAAAGTCATTGTTTCATGTCTTGGATCAAGGTGTCACCATACGTAACACAGACTGATAATTCAACCGAATAATCTTCCTTTGGATATCTTTTGCCTAATTATATTACATCTTAATGTCAATAACATTCTTGGATGGCCCCTTCCCATCAGGTTCCCTTTGAGGGATTAAAGATCCTTACCTTTTTTCGACACTTCTTGTTAACCAATATTTTCGCTTATTTTTCAAATATCTTTATTCCAGATGCACATTGTTATGCGCAGCACAGTCAGATTTGACTCTTGCACCATTAAATACCACTGTCACTTTCTCACCCGTTTAAATGAAAGAAAATATGACCTAGTTGCCAAAAGAAGTGATCGGCAAGCTTAAAGATAATCCACCGCACAAGACGTATTGTATGCAAGAATCTATCATGTCGAAAAATAGATCAGAGTTGGCACAAAATAAAGGTAACAACACACTTTAGTTTATGCACTGGTCCCGTTGTCAAAAAGTATGACATCTTATTTCATAACACCTGCCCAGTTCTGAGGCAGAAATCTACGTTATCATACCTCTCTACCCCTTGTAACGGGAAGTTGATAATAGTGGTGTCTGACTCGATGTACTTAAAACTGCACTGACTCTGGACGAATAATCTTTAGCGATTTGTCCCATTCTGCCTCGAGGAAAAGCACAGGCGTGTGTGGATATGATTAGAGCATTATGGGTACATTGCTCTTAGCATCACATTCCACATTGGCTCGCAATGGTCTGGAGATCAAAATTCATGGCGTGTCTGTGACTCAAATCTCAACATTTTCTTTCTAATTCCTTTCGTTTACGATGATACGAATCCAGGACGACACTTCACTGCAATATTTTTCTATTACAGAAAAAAGATATTTACTTATGTTTCATCAGCCAAGGAAAGTTTAAGCAGTGACCCCTTAACCTTCGAGGGGCATTTAGTGACCATTTTGGAGACGAGAAACGAAGCGATTTTGACGTAAATCCTTTTTCTTGAAAATGCAGGAATCTAGTCGAAATTTCGACTGAGGGGAAGTTACAAACTTTTCCTAAATTTTCCATGTGACGTTATACCTGAGTGGAGCGGCTATAAATACTTAAATGAGCGGAAAACAATAAGGAAATTGATTGGAAAATCGATTGGAAGTTATCTGCATTAGCTGAGTTGAACTATCGAGGAATCTTTTGGTAATTAGGATCAGTGAATCTTCTGGGAAATGGCC
>BMAW01024987.1:616916-674006 GCA_019974015.1 Nephila pilipes
AGATAGATAGATAGATAGAGAGAGAGATAGATAGATAGATAGATGAGAGAGAGAGAGAGAGAGAGAGAGACGGATATTGCTTCTATAATGTTGATGTTGCATTCAAAGTTTCGAATCAGGAGGTGGGGTTAATTTCTTTCAAGAGACAGTTTTATATTCTACGCATTCGTAGCATCACTATTCTCTCAAGTTCTGTTTACTTTCTCCGAATTCGACTGGCGTTTCTAATTGCAGTTTAATAAGCTATACAAAAATTACTGAGCGCTCGCGACAGTATGCTCACAATTCATTACAACACTTGGAATGAGAGTACAGGTCCGTAAACGTCTTCTAGAACGCCTCTACTCCAATCCTGTTGAATTCCGATGTCATCGCTTTTTCAATTCTACCTATCGACTCGTGCCTCTGCCCCTTCAATCCCAACTTCGGAAATAAAAAGCACCAGGAATTGATGAAAGCAACTCGCCATCTGGCTAAAATAGGCCACTCAAGGATGGATTTAAAAGGAAATAAAGAGATACCAATTTATATTAACAAATCAGACCTCACATGACGTATTCGTTTCCAAGGCCGACCCAAAACATAGAACGCCACAATCACAGTTAGTAGATGGGAAAAGGCGATTAAAATTTGTTTGCATATAGTAACTAATGTTTTGAAAAAGATTTACAAAGGTTCATTTCTAACAAATATTGATTGACAGGTTTCTTTTATTTCAATAGAATTTAGTTTTAATGTAATTTGACAAATCAATAGATATGAGAGTTATCTCTTTGTTTAACAAGCATATTAGAGGATATAAATTATTTAATTATATACCTTATTTAATAGAATTTGAATCTTTAATAAAGATCTGTTAATAGAGAACACAATTAGTAGAAGAAAAGAGTGAACATAACTCGCTTGCTTGTCAGTCAATTTTATTGGTTCCAAATAGTTTTACAAAAGGTTCATTTTCGACAAAAATTTATTTACATAGTCTCTAATTTATTTTATGACAGTTTAATCTGAACATAACTTGACAAAGAATTGATAGTTCAATAGGATCGATAGTATTGATAGTTCAATAGGATCGATAGTATTGATAGTTCTCTTTTTATGTAATAAATATCTCATCAGCTAAACTATTCAATTATTTCTCTTCTATAATAATTTATGGATGATTAATAACAATCTGTTAATAGAATACCCAGTTAGCAGAAGAAAAAAACGATAAAAACTTGCTTATCTGACAATTTTAATAGTTCCAAACAGTTTTACAAAATATTCATTTCCAACAAATAAATTGATTTACAAAGTTTCTATCCAATTTTATGACAGTTTAGTCTGAAAGTAACTTGACAGTTCTATAGGAGTGATTTTTCTTGTCTCTTAGTTCTGGAATCGGACTGTGATGTTGGACACTAGCATGTTAGGAGTGAGGAACTCAGCATGGTTCACGGCCTCAATCGTTCGGTCGAATGGGTATCCCATTGCCTTCTTGTCGGGGTATTTCTCATCCATGACACCACAGTAGCTGAGGGCATCGTTGCAGAGTTTCTTGCCGCTTCCACTGGCAGGTACCTACCGATGAAAGGATTCCCTTAGACATTTGAAACGAAATATAGCACATATAAGAGGGGTAATACAAAGTTTTAATTATTATTAACGATACGCAGTGCCTCACAGTGACCAAGCAGTGGTTCTTAATTTTGGACGGTCCTGTTAATATCTTTGAATTAAAGCACCTCAGAGGGTCATTGTTCGTATAATCCACATAGATTTCAATGGTTTGCACGAAAGGAAAGATCGTGATCTTTATTCCTCCTTCTGGTGACCCTTTAACTCCCCCGGTGACTCAAATAAATCATGTTTCTGTCCAAGATTGGCAGACACACTTCCCATAGACACTTACGCGATTTAATTTGACACACATGAAATACACATTAATATATATAACAGAAGCACATACTCTTCATTGAAAATTAATTTTACATGACCAAAAAAGAAATCATTCACTATTTATAGGGGCACCATTCCATAATCATTGCCTTCTGATAGGTATGAGAGTTTATGTTAGATGTTAAGTAAGTAGTTAAACAATTGACTAAATTTAGTAAACTGATAGTTGCATAAAATATTAGTCTTCTTATTGAGTAAGAAGTACTTAATCAAAGTCAATCAAAATACTTAAATCTCCTTTTTTTCTCCTCTTCCACTATATGGATCATTTGACCTCTTAACACTTATTAAATACAGTTAGTTCAAATTCATAGTATTAAATATGATATTTAAACAGAGAGATGGAAATCCATATCACTAAGAAATAACAGATACATATGAATTTTTTTTGCCTATCATTTGATCTTTATGTACATAATTTTATAATTAACAGCTATTGGTGTAGACATGCTTGATTTCAGAAATCTGTAGAATGAAGTCACCCACAGCATGGAGAAGATAAATATCAATCAGCTGAGCTTTTCAATGACAGCTTTCGAAAAGTCAAGAAACGATGGGAGAAATGAATAGCTCTGGAAGATGAGAAGTTTTAAAAATGAAAATAAAATTTAGATCTCGATTTTGGGTAGGAATAATTAAGACATTACAATTCACTTAGTAATTGCACTTGGCTCAAAATAAATTCTTGAGTTCGTGCATTGTTTACAAAATCCACTTAAAATATCGCGAATTCTCAAAAATACTGCTCAGTATTGTGTTTGAAACTTGCAAAAAATATGACGTAAATGGTTTTCTTATTCTTTTGAGAAACTGAGAAGAAATTGATAAATTTTAGGGGTTCATTCCACAATAAAATCAACTGAATTTAAGACAAAAGTAAAATAATTTAGTTTTTAAATTTTCTTAATTCCACGAAATCTTGCATTTTAATTACGGCGAGCCACAAACGGTTCGTGACCAAGGCAACAGGAAAAGCAAGATAATTACCTTGTCCTTCTCTCCATCGGAGATCATGACGAAGAGATCGAACACCATGCCCTTATCGTTTCCTTTGGGTACGAGCAGGTGCTGGGGCCATCCACAGCTGCAGAACTCAGAGCGGTCATCCTCCAGATCTTCTCCGTGCAAAAGCTCCTTGTAGGTGTAGGTGGAAGAGATGGTCACGCTGGAGTCGGTTGAACTCCTCACGATTGTGTTCTTGCCAGGTCGCACTGTGATAAAATATTTATTTATAAATGTATATAATATTGCTATCATAAGACACCCTCTAATATTTTTAGATTTGCAAGTGGTATATATATATATATATATATATATATATACAGAGAGAGAGAGAGAGAGACAGAGAATGAGAAATATATATGTATATATAGGAATGTAAAAAACACTTTCGATTTTATAGCATTTTTTAATTATGCATTTTGTTAAGGGGAATAATTTGGCCGATAATTCTAGAATAACCCAGCTTCTGTCTAAATCCTGAAAAGCATTAAATTTATTATTTTTATTTTCTCTGTTTTTTTTCAAATTTTTTTTTTTTCCTAAGCTTTTTTCATATTGCATTTTTTTATTCACTTTTTAATCTACTTTCCTTTGAATTATAAGTATTGTATATAGATAAACTCTTTGCATATTAATAGATGACCGAAATTTTCTTTTATTATTTTCCTTTGCAGATTTTTGTACTTAAGTTTGCTATAGCTCTGTCTTCAATGTAGCATTTTAAAATATTGGAAAAAAGAATTTCTACCATTTGAATAATATGACGCACAAAATTTATAAAAATAATTGGATTGTCCAGAAGGACCTCGCAAATCCGATCTCGGAAGGACCTTCTCCCCATTTAATCTGACAGAAGTGAGTGTTCTGGCCGTCTCTCTGTTCAGGTAGAGGACACATCAATGGCAATGTGAAACTGTAGGCCAATGAGTTACGTTTAAGTATTGTATAGTACTCAATTCCTATTGTCATTACTATACTTATGATGTAATTCATTTTAATGTGTGTAGACAGTGCAATGCAGTACAGTGTAAAGTATGTAAGTTGCATTTTCTTTTTCAAATATCTTACTATATTAGAGTAGCGTTTTTCCCGCTGTTCTGTATAATTTAATATTTCATTTTGTTTCGCAATATGTTAGCATATATTCTTCAAATTGTGTAATATTTTCAGTTGAACTATAGTTTTATTACTTTTTTATGTAAATAAAAGCTTTCCTCTGATAAACCGACCTTCCTTGCGTTTTGGTTGGTGACGGATTTAGCTGAGTTCCACTGTGTTTAATTTTCGTAATTTATGACTCCATGAAATACTTACAATCGGCTTCGAACTTGTCCATTTCAATGTAGAGTCTCCTTTGCTCGTCGAGTGGGATGATGTTGCCAAGTTCATCGTATTTTGGAGCCAAGAACAATCGGACGGTACCAACCTTATCTGCACTGCTACTGTTGTTGGCGGTGATGATGTAGGAGAAAGACTCGTGGTCCAGGTGATGGTACCTTGCCTATAAGAAGTAATCATACATACAGTTCGTCTTAGCATCCTGTTACAGATATAAAAATCATGGCTCTTTTATATTTAACAAAGTTACCTCAATCATTACTAATGGATGGGAAAAGGACTGCTAAGATGTTTTAACAAATAAGAGCTAAAAATTAATTGTTAACTTTTTGATTCTTGTGTAGCATTACAATTCAGATATTTATTTTAATACGTTGAATGCCACGCTAATTTCACATAGCTTGGCTGTATGACCAACATGAATTTCTCATTATGCGTTGATATTTTGGTGAAATATTAATCATAACAGACAAGCTAATTTATATAATCATTCGTAATGCCTTTTCAAAATACTGAGATATCCACGTCATGAATTTTAAAAAAGCTAGAGTCATGCGACGATTTTACAGTGTGCTACTGAAAAAATTCGTAAGCCCTTGGTAAGCTAAAGGCATTAAGCTGTACCAAAAAAGTTGTGACACACTGTAGAGACTACATTGGTTCACCTTTCATTTGCTTGGAGTGTTTTAATACAACACATTGAAAACTGCCTGCAAAATATTCAAGCTTACATAATAAGTATATAAATAAAATTTCTGCATGTTTTATATTGTATTAGTTTCTTACGCCCCTTTTTAGTAGGGATGATAATATTAGAAAATTTTAAAACGTTGAAAAGTTACTTCAACTATGTGTTTATATTAATCTTGTCTTCGCTTATCGCCGATGATCCCCGTAGCAATACGAGTAAACTCGCGGCATTCAACGTGTAAAGGAAGTTGTTTCGGTCTGTGGAACTGAAAGATACATTCGAAATGAGAAATAATAATTATTTTTTCTTTTCTTAATTGGACAGAAAAAACGTTGATTCAATTTGACTCGGCGACATCTGCGGAAAGCCTTTGCCTCTTGCCATCCTCGCACGCTCACCACCGCACATGTGAGCGGTCGCTTGTGGAGAAACGGCCGAATGTGAACAAACAGCGGTAAAGAAGTGAATTCAAGTCCGTCAGCCACAGCAATATACAATACAGTTTTAACTTTGTCTTGCTCTTCCGGCGAAAGTTCCCACCTCTTTCATTTGGCTGTCAATTTAGGTATTAGCATCAAGTTCTACTAACTATGTTACGACGGTTATTTATTTATCCACGGGCTTACTTTGAAGTTAAATTTTGTTCTCAACAGTTGAGATCCAAAAGTGTATCACGGAAAAGCGATTTCCTCCTGACGTTGATCTTAACCAATATCTCCGTCCACGTGACGCTTATGCGACTCATCTGAGGAGTTAAATTTATCTAATCCGACCGACATCGAATGAACACATAAAGTGTTTAGAAAATATTTGCCGAATGATGAGGATGTTGTAAATGCATCTTTTGAGCTGAGAAGTATACACACTACAAATTATCAGCGAAAAATAGACGAATGTTGGACGCAAGTTCGCGATCATTACCACTAGGCTAATGTGGGCATTATTTAAACCAATTGCTTAGTAGTAATTTCTCCCATAGTCGACCCAATATTTGCTATTTAATTTTAAAAAATAAGTTTTAAGAAAATTTACTGATATAGATTTTCAAGAAAACGAATCTAATTTCCTCTTCAGAGTGGTATTTTTTTAGGTTGTGTCATTTTTACTATTGCATGGTTGAAAAAACAACCAAAACCAAATGCTTGTAATTCGCGATCTATTGAGATAAATCGATTGTGTTGTACACCTTTCAACAAGTCTATTTCTCAGCTTTCCATTGATATGTAAGATGTCACTATCTATTGACAGAAAAAGGAAACACTAAAAAAAAACTACAAATACTCAGCCTGTCTCTCATGGGCAACATGATGATGGGTGGGGAACTTTATTTTTGTGGAATAAATAGCATCCACCTCGACTTGAACCTATGATATCCGTTCATCCGCAAAAGTAAGAAGTGCGAAAAGTGTTTGCTTACCCTGACGGATCCTGGGCTGCCAAAGTGCATGCAGTGTGAGAGTTCCAGTTCATCCTCCCTGATAAAAGTGTGGATGACATTGGGGATCTTGGCATTCACCTTAATCTCAGTCACGGCTACATCTTGGAAGTTGAGCTATTTGGGATGAGAGAAATATTTGGATTATTCCATTGCAGCTCTGAGATAAAAAAAAGAAAAAGAAAAAGAAAAAGAAACAGGGAAATATTTTAAATTATTTAAGGTGACTCAGACATGAAAATGCTTCAAATTTTGCATTTTTTTTTTATTTTGATGTTACAAAATAGAAGGTACTTCACTGATACCATATATGTATCATTTAGTAGGAATTGAAAAAGAGAGCGTTTTGCATAAACACGTACATAAATGTACAGATATCTCAATATTAAAATAAGATTTCAATTGATTTTAATTCAAAACAGAGGGAATTATTGAAACTTGGCATAGGAGGAGCCATTTTCCTTCCATTGGAATTGAGACCTCAGTTACTATTTAATTAAACTTTAAAATATATGTAGAGTTAAATAATGAAGGACATTACTGTAGTTCCATGTGAGCGTGAACAAGTCAAATTACTCCAATTTGGAGTCGAAATGCGTGGCGTGTTTGTAATGGAAAAGCACAGGGTTTATTTAAAAAGTGCATATTGTTTAGTGGATAAGGCTTAAGAACTACGACTTACGCTGTCCTTTGAGTACACTGGAAGAGTCTTCTTGTATTCTTGGAAAACGTTATCGATGAACCTGTGGAAACGGTAGAAGATGGGATCCCGGAGACTGGTGGCGGTGTCGGTCATGACGCCAGGAGTTTCCTGTAAAGTAGGTTTCCTTTAAACACTTCCTTCAAGCAATACAAGACGCGACGAATAAATGCACGTCGTTATTACGGGGATCCTATGAACAATTGACTCGATTTATGCTTTTGGAAAATTACTTTTTAGCATGTCATGTAGTGTTTCTGTTCAAGAAAATTATTTCAGATGAAAACTTGGATGTACTGTTTTAAAAATTTAAGTTTTTTAAAACTTTTTCAAATATTTCGTAACTTTATTTCTTCTGTATTTATTAATATTTAATGATTATTATTGTAATAATCTTATTGATATTTTAAACATATTAAGGATCGATTTCACATTAACTTTCAAAGTTTAGGAGAAAACAAAATCAAATATGGATATGCAAGATAAAATGGATCAAAAACCCTGATATTCCATGCATATGAACCCATTTAAAAACTTTTTGCTTCAAATATCAGAAGATTATATTTGTATGAATATATATAAGGAGTAAGAACACAAATTATGGAATTGTTAGTATAAAGTGTAATTAGAATTAGATGGATAAGTCCATTGCAAACAAATCACAAGATATTGACAAATCACTGAGTTAAGGAAAGCTTTAATATCTAAAAAGAACAGTAAACATTACAGTTATGATAAAAACAAAATAAAATTAACTTCCAAAAAGTTTTTGTTGAAAGAAATGGTATAAAATTGTGACGTTGGGTTATCCGCTGTTTTCTCTTCATTAAGCTTGCTGACTTTTTTAGTTTGCAATATATATTGACTATTTCAAGCACTTTCATACTATGTAAAATTGTTAAATTTAATTTCTCAAATTATTTTCAGTGAATAAATTCTTGGAATTAAGTAAAATTACAAATTTTTTTTGACCGCCATTTGGATTTTTTTAGAAATCTTTTTGGAAGATCTCTATCTTTACACACACACGCAAAAAAAATGTTGATGTGGGACAATTTTCCAATTGCAAATGGGTTAAATTATCAGTGTTCTACATTACATGATCAAATAACAGTACCCATAAGAGCAAATCAATAAATACATATGTATTTATTGATTTGCTCCCGTATGATTAAATCAGTAAAGGCAATAAGACAGCGCCTTGCCGCATACAGGTAAATCACTAAAAGTGAGAAAATAGCTCCCAAACCTCATACGAGCAAATAACTAAAAAGACTAAGCCATCACCCTTACGGGCTAACAAATAAAGGCAAGAAAACATCGCCTGTTCCTCACATTTGCAAATAAGCTAAAGTAAGAAAACGGCGCCCATTATGACAAATTAGTAATGGGAAGAAAACACCTTCCATACGATCAAATGAGTAAAGGAACGAAACCATTACTCATGAGAGCAAAATGGAACCACGTTTAAGTGATTAAACGACCTACCCTGAATCGACCATCGGGATCGTGGATGTAGGCCATCATCACGTGACCCCAGTTGTGGAGGTTACCGTAGAATTGTCTGTTTTTGGATTCCAAGTTGGACTCGATGAGAGATCCGAGAATGTCAGCTCCATGTTCTTCGTCGAGGATGACGTCATTTCCTTCGGAGTCGATCACTTTGCCGAGATGGATGGCTTCCAAGATTCGTTCGGTCCATCTCTGCATGTCCTGTACGTCGACCAATCGCAAGTCGTGCATGGCCAAACCGTCGGGACGTGGGGCGTAATGGCGACCGCTGGCAATGTGGGTCAAGTGAGCAGCATAGCCTTCAAGTGGTTCTTCGAAATTGTGGAAAGGCACCATGCGGTTCAAGCCATTGGACAACCTCTCGCAATCGTACCTAAAAAGGAAGAAATGAACTTTAATTTGTGCACACTCCCTCTTGTTGTAAAATAATGAATCATCGAGTTTTCATGCCATACTGTACAACCTCGCACACGTTCAGAGCTGACGGCTGTTATATCGCGGTAACTAGACATACAATATTGAAGAACACCCTAGAATTTTAAAGCTTTTGGAGAATTTTGTAATGTGATGATGTAATATTTGATTGGGTCATCTATTGCTTTCTTTTATTAATTATTTTATGTGATACTTTTACTCATATATTTAGGATTTTAATCGACTCATTATATATATATATATATATATATATATATATATATATATATATATATTTATATATAAACCTCAAAAGAAATCGCACAAAAAAGACGCTTAAAATTGGGTTGACTGTATATGCAATATCTGTCGTGTATTAGGAGGATAATCTTTTTTTCTAGAGAAATAAATCTTATTTTAACATATGCTAATATGTTTCTGTGTTTTTAGAAAATGTCGTTCACAAAAATACATGGGCATAAAATAAAGAATACGAGGTGTTAAGTTCAAAAGACGGATATCATAATACATTATGATTATAATAATTACATGTAGTTTGCTAATGATATATTTATATTGCTAAGATATATATATTTAATTTAATATTTTATTATCTGCTGCTATTTTAATATTCGAACAGAATAATATTCTCTTTTTTAACAATTTATCAAATGCTATTATTTTTTTAAAATTTAATTTAATAATTGAATTTTTGTGACAATTAATCTGTTTTCATTCTTTTTGTTGTTAATATTGGCAATCGTTTAATACTTAAGAATATTTTGCTTGTGAATAACAACGCATTAGGAGTTTAAAAACGATATTTTATTTTATTTTAATAGTAACTGCTTCTGTGAATCCTTGGGTTTCATCCTTTACTTTACACTAATTAAGATTCATTTTGAATAATTCGACTTCTTTCAGAACTTAGCATAAAACGGTTTCACAAGTTAAAATGAAATTATCAAAGCCAAATACAATTTTTAAAAAAAAACTGTATACATATATCTGACATTTAACTTTACAATTCTTATGTTTTATGTAAAAAAAAAAAAAAAAACACCGATAGGGACAGAAACGGAGCTTTCGATTGGAAAAGACAAACGATGGGAAACCAAATGGCACAAAAATGAAGTGTGTAAAACAATCGGAAAAAAAATTACATTTAATAGGGTTGTATTAATACTAGGGTTGACAATTTGACTCTATTAACGTGCTTTTAGGAGTCATTTTGTTTTCCATCGCCATGACGTGTGCTGATCAAAATACGTACCTGGCACACATTTGTTGATGCATGTAGTAGAAGAGTTCACCGGTCCTGTCCTTCTTCTTGCCGAAGAATTTGGAGTCGTAGACAGAGGGGTAAACCACGTGCCAATGCCAATGGTGAGCATTGACTCCGATGTCCTCTCGGTAGTAGGCAAGCTTGTACTCGGGATCGAGAATGTTACCGGTTTCCTGCACATCCACGATGACATCGCTCTGAAATGTCAACAAAAAAAAGCGTTTGGTATTTGCATTCAATGAATCGCCGTTTTAATCGGCAATGCTATAAAGAACATATTTGCTCCCATTAATTACTTAAATTTTCTCTATTTGACCAGCGCTGTGGTCTTCGAATTGTGTTCCGTGGAACTCTATGGTTGGGCTAGTCAAAATAAAAATTCGAAAAAAACGTTATTGCACAGTCACACTAATTGACTGGCGTTTATTAACTAAAATATATCGATATATTTAATTGTCTTTAACAATTAATCAGAAAATTCGTTTATGAGCTGGTGGGTTAGTAACGTGTCGTCGGCAGTGACGCACGTGCAAATGTAGTTTTCACATTTTAAATCATTCAGTCGTTATATAAGGTTCCCGTTAAAGATTTCTTTTAACACAAGCTGCATCAAAAGTAAAATATAGAAAAAGAAAAAAGTAAAATTCAGAACATGAAGTGCGACTACATTAGACTTGTACATTCTGTATAAAAAAATACATCCACACTTCAGGAAACTAAACATAACGCAAGGGTAGGAGACATCTGGAGCTCGAGTTAACCCTATTAATGAGTAAATTTAACTTAATTACATGATAAAAAAATTTAAATAAAAATTCAACACTTTTCTTAATTTTCTACGTAAAGTACTCGAAATACATTAATCTACTTTAAATGAAGTATTAATTAAGATATATTTTTCTGAGGGTGTAATAAGGCTCTCGAAAAAATTCCTTATAGTTCTAAGGTTTCTGTGAGTCGACAAAGTATGTAGACCACTACAATAGCACTTTATAAGCCAGTTAAACTCGTAAGAAGGATTCCTACCCAAATGATTGCGACCAAGTCCTACTCGAAATTTTTCCCCAAAGAGCGCTGTCGAACTGAGTTTGTTCGCTCGCGTCATTATGAGTTATTTGAGTTATGAACTCGTAAAATTTGTTTTGAAAATGAGGAGGAAGTTGTTAATCTCGTTTTTCTTTTGCAAAATTTGACTGGAGTTTCTTATTGAAAAGGTTGAAAAGATCTAAGGGTATATAATTCTGTTCTGTCGATGAAAAGTTGCAAGATGAATTTGTACTATTACTTGTTTTTAAAGTTTATCAAACACAAAAAAGAAATTTAGCTAAATATAATAATTAAATGCTGCATAGACTACCAAATCAAAACTAACTTATGAAACAGTATCACAGCATAATTTACTTAAATGATGCCATCCGTCTACAAGTTCAAGTGTTTTCGAACCATCCTCTTAAATTAGGCTTAAATAAATTTGTTTGATTTTTTGGTTGACGCCTTAAAATTTTAAGACATTAATTAAGAAAAATCTCTTACCTCATCTCCGGCAGGCTTCGTGGTGGCGATAGAGAAGGCTCGGATGAGGGTGTCGGCAGGAACGAACCTATCAGCGAAGATCTCTTGGATGGGAGGGACGATGATTCCTCGGCTGTCAGCACGGTGGAGGACGGCCACTTCGGCAGCGAAGGCGAACAGAGTAGAGTTCACGAAGGTGCGAGCTTGCTCGGCCAAGTGAATGAAGTCATCGAAGTCCTTGGCACCTATCGGAATAGGGACATGAATACAGGTATCCAAACACAAAACTGGATCTAGATACTCGAATAAATTTTATAACAGAAGTCGTCTCAATTTACTCGAAAGACTTTTACTTCATGAAAAACTTAAAAGAAATATTAATTTACACCAGAACTGGTTTCGAAACTGAAAATCAGAGATTAGGTACTCAAATTTACATTAATAAAAATCATCCCATTTTAGTTCGATGGATTTTTTTCATGAAAAACACACAAGGGGAATATTAATTTACAACAGCACTGGTTTCGAAACTCAAAGGTAAGAGATATGGCTACTCGTACTTATTTCAAAAAAAGTCATCTTAATTTATTCAATTGATTTTTTTCATGAAAAACTTGAAAAGAACGTTAACTAACAATTGTATTCAAATCTGTATATGTCTACTGAAGCTAATTTAAATAGCAGTCATCTCATTTTATTTGACAGTCTTTTTTAAGAAAAAAAATTTATTGTACAAAATTTTCTTTTATTGATCTATCCTTAATTTTTGGGAAATAAGTTACGCTTTTCTGACATTTTCCCATCTTTTACAGGAAATTTACATTTATTAATTTTAGCAATGTGTATAGTATAGTAAAAAAGAGATGTTTTGTAAATTATATCATAAGGATTCATTTAATTAACCGAAAACTTAACAATACAAAAAATTATGTCAATCGCTTATGCGTTCACAAAATTTGCATATTCTTTGTAAAAATTTGCAATATGCATATGAAAATTAATTGATTAAGCTTTTTCAGATGTTCTTTGAAAAACTCCGAAGTTATATTCATTTCTAAAGCTGTAATAGAAATGTGAAACAATGATTCGGAAAATTAAACAAGTAATACATTTTTTTTAATTAATTAATTCTCTAATATGACTTCACGCTTCAATTTTTAGTCTTTAGTTTTTCTCTATATCTAGGTATTTTTAATGACCATTTCCAATACTCAGTGTATATGATTGAATGTCAATTGAAGCAAGGTATCTATTAGGAAATAGAGTTATTCTGAAATATCACGAGTCATTCTGAATTAGGTAGGGAGCCTATTTCCGATTATTTATGAATTATTAGCAAAGATAGGTTCTCAGATTTAATTCATGGCTCTATTTCCGATTAATGGTGAGTTATTAGATGATAGAGTATCACTATTCATTCTGAATTAGTTAGTGAGTCATTTTCAAATTCATTGTGAATTATTAACATGGAGATTTATTCTAAAATATTACGAGTCAATCAGAATTCGTTGGGGAGCCTATTTCAGATTCATTATGAGTTATTAGCAAAGAGAGTTATTTTAAAATATTACGAGTCAATGTTAATTCGAATATGATCCTATATTATATTCATTGTGAGTTATTAGCAAAGAGAATTAATCTGAAAGTCAATCTTAATTAATTCGTGAATAAATTGAAGATTCTCGTTGTGAGTTATTAGAAAATACTTATTCTTAAATATCACGATTCATTCTGAATACATTCGTGAACCATTTTCAAATTCATTGTGAATTATTAGCAAATAGAGTTATATTCTGAAAGTTATTCGGAATTAATTAGTGAGTCTATTTCAGATTCATTGTGAGTTATTAGCAAGGAGAGTTATTCTTAAATATCGCAAGTCATTAGTTCGTGAGGCTATTGGAGGTGGAAAGGCACTTACTGTAAAAGATTTCGATGAGCCTCTTGGCCTCGTCGAGATGTGCAGGCAAGAAGCACGAGAAAAAGGCACTGTTGGGCAGTTCTCCCACCGACTTGAGACGAGGGTCGATCTGGTCAGTAGGGATGTGTTCCCCAGAAGCTGCAACGCTGAGTCGCTCGAACAGCTTCAGCACGCGCACTTGTTTCTCGTGAAGGAGGGACATCTTGACCGGAGAGCGGTTCTTTGCACGAATCTCTGCTCTCGGACGGAGCCCGCCGCCCTTTTAATACGGAGACGCGAGCGGCGACTTCGGGGAAATGTTTAGACCCACCTTCGTCGAAAGCGACGATGCTTCGATATCTTTAGACACTCTATTAATAAGGCTCCTTTTCGGATAGGAAGCGGGTATCGAAAACAATCTCTTTCTCGGCAGCGGAGAGATAAAAGTGATAGTTTCTCCTCACGCCCATCGATCGAAAATAAAAACTGCAATGACATTTTAAACGTTACAAAGAAAGATGTGGACAGCAATAACTGTATTCAAAATTCTTAAGTGATGAAAAGTTGATATGACATAGATATTCTACTTGTAACGATAAAAGTCGTAACATCGCTTCCTTAGATGTACTTTTTTGAGTAATCGTAGAAAAGTATATATATACAGAAGCTAGTAAAAAAAGTTATCATAAGTACTTTTATCATTATAACCGTTTTTTAAACATTAAAACGACGAATATGGTCAGAAATAATTGTTTTCAAAATTTTTATTTTTAAGTGATGAAAAGGAAATGTGACATAGAAAGATAGAGCTTGAATATTTTACTTATAACAGTAAAAGTCGTAACTTTATTTTCTTAGATAGTACTGTTTTGAGTAATAGAGGAAAAGTAGAAGCCAGTAAAAAACGTTGGTCATTACTACTTTTCTAAATATTACAACGATGGTCAGAAATAATTGTATTTATTCAAATTTTTACTTTTAAGTGATATAAAGGTAATGTTACTTAGAAAGATACCAAATTAATAATTTACTTAAAACTAACTATACGAGTAAATGTCATTTGTTTAGATCTTACAACATTAAGTAACCGTTGAGCGAGCGAGAGAGAGAAAATTCAGTATTTCTATAAAATGTTTAATTTATAAAAACGATCAATCGAATTAAGTCACGTATTTAATTCCTTTTACGAGATTTTTCTATGTATAGAATCGGTTCAGATAAACACCTTTTAATATATTTTTGGTTCATTCTATTGAAATGGTTTATTCTAATAAAAATCGCATTTAATTGTTCGAGTTCTTTTGAAATATTAGGGGTTTCGATAATATGTCTATAAAAAAGAATTAAACTGAAACAGTAAAGAGAGGAAATCTTTCCTCAAACTGATTTTCTTTTATTAACTATGTAATTAAAGGGAATATAGATGTAAGAGGCCATAATAAATAAATTTTTAAATTATTATTTTGCCCATTGTCAAATTTGGAGAACAATGAAAGCTATACCAAAATACATTTATGAAATGCTCGAAAATGGTAGAATTGATGAATGTTTTTAAGTATTTTTTTTATCTCACACTTCTAAACTAACTCAAGAATTGTTTTATGATTTATAATTACTCTATACTAATTAAAATGTCGAAATTTTAAGAAAACAGTTATAACATAGTATGATAAAGTATTGTATGAAATGTTTTCATGAGATTAATGTGTTTAGCAAATAATGATGAAGCAAAAATTATTTTGATCTACGAAATATTGTGCATGAATTAATTTCAATGTTTCCTTTTTTTTTTTTTTTTTTTTCACTTAACTAAAGCAGATGTGTCTCATGCAAGAATTTAAGGATATTTTATGGGACTACTTCTAAATATGAAATGCAGTTTTATATGCAGTTAAATATGAAAGTTTCAGCTATATAATAAAACGACGCAGGCACAAATATTCACTTGCGAAAATTACGTAATATATAGAGTCGACTTGGTTCATTTTATTTACAATATTCCATGTTTAATGCGGCTCTTCCCCTTTCCGGTTATGGTAGTGATCCGGGGGGTGGGGTTTACTTGGGCCGAACAGTCACAGAAAATTATTTCATGCCATCTTTTGCAATGGATGTCAATACAAAACAGTATTATTTTTTTGTTGTTTTAGTTATTTTGAAAGCTTGGTACTTTGCTTATGAGTATTTTATTAAATTTTATACAGTAACATATATAGCTTTTGCTATTTAAATACTTTATTATTAATGGTTTCTTACTAATCCGAGTGACCGTTGTTTTTCGTAAAGTTGAAGGCTCGATCCCTCGCACCACTAAAGATCTGCAACATAGCGGAACAGATGTTATATCTATGGAGATTCCATACATTCCCGAGGGAGTGGTGTGGAAGCTTGGAGTGGGAATAGCCCAGATTTTGGAAACTGGTTTTAGCTAAATACTTTTGGAAGCGCTTTACTCGGTTTGAAGATTATATAAATCATGAGGAAAAGATGGAAGTAAACAAACATATTATTGTGTGCTCTGGCACGTTTGAGGTGACATGATTGAAATTTCTGGTAATGTGTATATCTTAGGTAGGCTGTAAGAAATATGAGCCAAAGCCCTATCTCTTCTTAACATTTTGGCTCTGATATCTTAACGATACCACTACAACTGGTAAAGTTATCGAAAAAAAAACTGAGCCTTGTTCAACTTCTTTTTTTTTTTTTTTAACTTTATTTTTCTCAAAACAAAAATTTTAGCTTACTCGCAGAATTTCTCAGAATCTATTTATCCTATTAGTGAAATTTCATATACAAGTACAAAATAAGTTTTTTATTACTCATACAACCAGTTTTTGAATAAATTATCAAAGGAAAAATTTATATGAATTTTAATTGGATTTTTTCATAGAATTTCACAATTTTCTTGCTAATTTTGTTAAAAAAAATTTGTTTCTAAATTTAAAAAAAAAAAATGAAAATGTTTCTGCCATATAACATTACTTTTGCTGATTTTAATCAATATGTCGTGCTTCATAATCTTGCGCAAAGTAAAATATTGATTTTCGTAATTTTGAAAAAAATGTTCACTTTATATTTCTTTGTAACTTCTTCCGATTTCTTTAAAATTACATGAAAATATTAGAATCGATGCAAATATATTTGAATAATATATGGTAAAAGTGTTGGGTATGTTATATTGTTTTGAAAAAAGGATTTTTTTTTCGCGTGCATGAATAATTGTTAAGAGTCCTGAGACCCTTTAAATGACTGGACACTTATTTAGCAGTCGAAGAAATCTGAGAAAATCTCAATTTTGTAAATTGCGTGAAGGTTTTTTTTTTTTTTTTTTTTTTTTAATCTTCATTGGTTGGTACTAAATTATCGTTCGTCATGTCTGTGAAAGATGTTAACGCGATTCTTGAAGAGGCCGGAAATCGGATGAATAGAAATGGAGTAATCACATGATCAAGCTGTCTGAATGCGCTCCTTAAATGAAGGAGTCTAGCTTGAACAGGTTTTCTGAATCCATTAATTCATATTCTAGAAAATCAAGTACCATATCTTGAACAGGTATTATATGTGAGTGATTGTGTTTGTTTATTAAGATCTCACTGAGAAGCAACACGAAGGTTTTGGCAACGTATCTCGTAATTTTGAACCCCGGTTAAGTGACGAGAACGAAATCTGAGCTGGCACCTCCCTCTCCAAACTTCCACACCACGCCAATGGGGGGACATTGAGCCACGACAGATTTAACGTGCATCACGCCCTGTTAAAATGGCAAGCCTTTAGTTGATTTTTGAGAGAGGTTTGATATACACAGGTTTTATACACCATTGCTTGAAGTTATTGATATATGAAAGCAGAAGAAGTGTTAACGCTTCAAGTTTTTATAAATTCTATATTATTTTAAGTTTAAAAAATATTTTTGTACCTTTTATTCAATTTTTTAAATAAAAGTTTGATTTTGAAATGTTTTTGATGATTTATTTAATCCTGAATTTGATTATTTATTTATCGTCTGAAAATGTAAAAATGAAAAGTAATACTCTGGTGTTCAAAATTAAGAGAATTCTCTGATTTGGTCGATTATCTTTATAACTACAAGACAGATTATAATGAAATCTGGTGTGCACATAGGTTTGATATAATACATAAAAATTAACCATTTAACAATTATAATATACACCCAATTTTGTGCGTAACACTCATTGGAGTAGCAATGTATGAAACAGCTGTTGCAGATTAGAACAAAAAAAAATGGATTAATTGAGGTATGGTCCCCTCTTACGGAATATAGGCCTCGCAACATGATTTTATGCTGGAAATAAGGGAGTTTATGAGTTCCTGTGGCAATTGGTCTCACTCGTTCAGTAACACTGTTTTCAGGCCTTGGATGGCTCTCGAAAGGGACTTCCAAATTACAATTGTCCTCCCCACAGTGTACCAGGCATGATCTATAGGATTGAAGTCTGGAGATCTGGTTGGCCAATATATACATTCAGCGAATATCTACACTTTCCAGAAATTCCTCTACCAGCTTAGCTCTATGTGTCCTATCGTTGTCATCCATTAAAAGGAAGTCAGGACTAATTGGTCTCCTGAAAAGGCGGATATAAGGCTCCAAGACCTCTTTCCTATACCTCCCAAAAGGCGCAGTGCCCCTTTCAAAGACATGAGGTGTGTGTGGCCATTCAAAATGATGCCTCCCAAACCATCAAGCCTCCGCTACCGTAATGGTCGATTTCTTGGACATTGGAGGGCAGGTAGAGGGTCCCTGGTTCTCTCCATTTGGAAGTACGTCAAAAATCACTGGTTAGGCTGAACCGGGATTCAGTAGTGAAAAGAACGGTCACTCATTCATTCATGCTCCAATATGTATGATCTCTGCATCATTTTAAGCGGAATCTCCTGTTCTCAGAACTGAGAAGGACGCAAACAACAGGTCTGCTTGCAAACAGCCCTCTTTCATGAAGTCTTCTGGAAACAGTCACCCTTGAAACTCGGGTTATTGTGATTGCATAGATCTCATGAAAGACATAAGAAGCTGTAGTATCTCTGTTACTCCTTGCTGTAATGGACAAATGGTGATCTTCTCTGGCCTTCAAGGCTCTTGGATGACCTTGCCCGGATTTTCTCTCGACAGATCTGATAACCTTAAGCTGTTTCCATATGTTGGACACGAAGCTGGACGTTAAATCGAATTTTCTGCAAATCTGTATTTGAGACAGGCCTGCTTCTAGCCTACCCGCAATTCGCCACATCCATCATCTAAACGTTGGTCATTACTCACTTTTACTTTTGAATTTTAAATTACGCGATTGCTGCAAGAAAACACTAAGAAATTCGGCGAAATGCGCTAGCGAACGAAATACGGATTTTGGCACGCGTGCTTATAAATCCCTTTTTTCGACTAATTCCGCCCCCATACATGTATACGCTTACGTATTCGACGTAAAAGATTTGCATCTGTGTTTCGTAACAGTATTTTTACATTTAGTTCAATTATTTTCATGAAATTCTACAAAATATGCAAATTCTCTTAATTTTGAACACCTGTGTCACATAAGCTATATTTGTGCGCAAAATTTCATCTCTCTTGTTAGTTGATATATGTCAGCCTTTCCTTCCCCTCTCCTAAGTGAGTTGCTGCTTGATCATAAAGTACTATTGTACCTTGTGACGGCAAACCATTCCTGTTTGCCTCTTGTGCCATAGCTAAACTCAATATATTAACACTAAAAGTCAATAAATCTAACAAGGAGAGCTTAGGCCAATGCACACAGTATTTATTGGTTGATTGCTAATATAACGACAATTATAAATGCTCTCGCAGACAAGGCCCTAACTATATTAACTCGATCTACCAGTAATAAATTAACTGACTCTTACCACTAAGACTATCCTGACTTTTAGCATATATTAACCAGCCGATAACGTATAACAATTCCCGGCTCCGACTTGACACCTTTGTGATCATGACACCTTTCACGCCTCAGAAATTCTTCGTCATAACTTTTTTCTGTAGATGAGACCATCCTCGCCTTTTTTGGAGAAGATTCACAGCAACCTATTGTTTGGATTGTTGCCTTGTTTTCCGAGAAAAACGATGAATCCAGGTCTCACCGACGGTGACAACTCAACACAAAATGACGTCAAAAACTCGATGCGGCTACAGTCAAATTTTGATTTGGCAGTAAATGACTTCTAAATCAAAAACTAATTTTTGAATCAACGTCAGATTTTTATCGGTTTATTTAACATATAGCAGTACCCAATGGTAACAACACAGTTACCAATGGGGGTGCTGACGAATGCAACTCAATAGTTTATTTAAAAGATAGTACAATTTACCCGAATGATGACATCTGTCAAGTACTTTTTTAGCCAACCTTGTACTATCGTTTCTGCAACTGATTTATGAAACAGGGTTAGTAAATAATAATGAGATTTCAGAGTTCGAGTTCATTGGCCGATAAGTGGGCTATATCGTGGAGCCATCGTAATTTGTAAGGGTTGCACAAACGAAAAAGGCAAATGCGTCAATGTATAAGATCATTTTTTCCCTGTCCGATAACGAAAATTAATTGATGAAAAACGCAAACTGAAGATTATTTATTTTAATTTGCTTTATTATTTCGAATACATGCTACTTAAGAAGAGATGTGGCAGTATTAATTCGAATAAGAGCACTACTCGGTTGCATTTGTCTTAAAACAGTCTTCCACAACAAAAACTTGAGCTTGATTGAAATAATTTTTTCTAAAGCTTCTTATTGACTTGCACTGCTTATCAGTTTGGCTCAATTTCTTTCATCCATTTTTCACTCACTTCCCGATAAGCTAGAACATTGACATTTTGCACATGAGCTCTGTTTGGATGACAATACGATATTCAATTATGTGACTACAAATGAAAAAAATCTTTCATAAAAATATTTCACTACTTTTTTGAGAATACAATGTGTATAAATTATTTTAGAAAACTGGCATTTCCATGCGACAAAAGAGGTGAGGAAAAAGCTTTTTTGATGAATAAGAAATTAAATGAAAATGTACAGAATGGCAGTTTATCACCTTCATAAATAAAAGTTAGTGAGGCATTTCAGTTCAACTGAAATGTTGTGCGTACTCCAACTGTCTAACTTATGACCTCGCACAACGGTTTCTAGACAAACATTTTCAAATGAATGGGAAAAATCTTCACATTTTTTTTATAATTGGGATGATGATTAAATGTTATTTTCCTTGCATTTTAGTTAATTTTTTTACTAACTGAAAAAAAAATTGTTTAACCCTTTCAACTCTTTTTTACTCTTTGCCACATAAAAGTGTCGGTTTTATTTTTTAGCCACCCAAGGGGCTATTGTTTTCTATACTCTACAAATATCATACCTGACCACTTTTTCAAAAATTTATCTTATTTTTGCGTATATTTTTATGTCTGCTTTCACCAGTAATGAATTTAATTTTCAGAAATAATCAGAATAAATTTCTTCTGAATTTTTTTTTGAATGAAATAAAATATATGCTATACATGTCTGATACCTGCTTTCAACACTAATGAACTAAATTTTCAAAAATATGTCGTAATAAATTTCTCCTAATTTTTTTTTATTGGATTGAAAGAAACAAATAAAGAAATTAAGTATTTTATTTAGTTATCGATTTATGTATTACCTTAAATCATACGTAAATTGGAATGAAGATATGATTGAAAATAAATAACATTATTCAAAATTTTAAGCTGTGAGGCAGCCTTTTTTTTTTTTTTTTTTCTCAAGGATTTTAAACTGCGTCTTTTTAGTTTGGCCTCTTTCTTGGAATGTTTTGGGGTCAAATGATTTTGATATTGATTTACTATTATTAGGCACCTAAGGGGCTATTGTTTTAGGTGGATCAAATTTGGCATACCAGATCACTTTTCAATTTTTTTATCGTTTGCTTTAATTTTAATTACATCATTCATTCTATTAACTCATTTATAACACCCGGTAATGAAACAAAAAAAATTATCATGTTTTATAACTTCATCCAATTCATTGCCAAACTTATCTCCAAATAAGTTTTATGAATCATTTTTAGAAATCGCTTGCGTGTGTGTATTACTTATCCCATTTGCACAATGAGGTTTAAAATGCCAAACCAACCTTTTATATAAATATAAGTGACAACTCCTTCCTTAGCATTTAAGCGTAATCAAACCTACTGTTAAATTAGAAGAGGCTTCAGAACTGCTTTTAATTTTTGTGACTTGCCACACTCGACTTCGAGAATGTCTTTCAATCACCCAAGTCTCATTCAAATAATATATTGACGCATTTTTTTCCCTTTCATTTCCTAAGTTTTCTCAAATAATTTCAGTGCCATAAAATGATGACTAGTCTTTAAAAAAGCATAGCCCATCTTTACTTTTTTCTCAAGTGAAAATCTTACATATTTCAATATCCTATATAAGGTAGTCAGGCGTATGTTTCTCGAAAAAATATCGGTATCATCGCTCAATTTTTCCAGAATTTTGTCTAACATAGGAATCTCATTTCTAAAAAAAAAAAAAAAAAAAAAAAAAAAAAAGCAAAATCGCATGTAGTAATTTAATGTGCATGCATTAATTATCTGTAGCTCATATAATATTCAATTTAGTAATAATTTATCGTTTGCTTTAATTTTAATAACGGAAAAGTTTACTATTGTCCATTTCTCGATATTTCATCGTTTACTTTAATTCTTATATTAATCGAGTAATTTAATAATAATTATAACAAAAGCGCACCGTTAGGTGGTTAAATTTGTTTTATGCGAAACTTTGCATAGAACTTTTTTATTTATTTATTTTCAAAAAAAATTTTGCATGAAGTATAACTTTCGAATAAGTTACGTTTTGGATAATACAGGGTTTTATTCAAATTGATGTACAGCATTTTAATTGTCATTATTATCTAACAGTAGCACTGCGAAGCAACATGAGAGCTCTTGGCAACAGATCTCGTAATTATGAACCTTGTTCAGTAACGAGGAGGGAAATTGAGCCAGAACTTCCTTCTGCATCAAGTCCCTCCCTTTTCTAACTTCCGCACCACAGCAATAGTAATTCGGGACTTCGATCAGATTTAACGTACATTAAACCCGTTATATGGCATAACTTCAATGGCATCAGGGCTCGAGTCCATGACTCAATGGAAACAACGCCTTCCCTGCTAGTCCGCGACCATGATCAGTAGGCTACCGCGGCCTCATTTATTTAGTGACATTTACTACTTTTTAAAAAATGGTGGAAGAGAAGATAGACGTTGCTGAACAGCGTCTCCGCTTAGGTGCTAGTTGAACTTTAGAATAGGTAATTACAATGGTCTAGGACATGACGTTCTGGTCGAACGTTTAGTAGACCTCTGATGTACCTTCTCTTCGGAATTTTCGTGTGGATTGAAATTGACCACACCCCTTTCCTACTGGCACAATCTTTTTTTTTTATTAGATAATTGAAACAATAGTTTAAGCAATTAGCCATTAATTCTCTACCCTCCCCTTCCTACCAACCGGGAAAGGAAATGGCACCTGCCTCTGAATTCGAAACAGCCTTCTCTCGTAGTCAAAAGAGCAGCTAGAGATCATAAAGAGCGATTGAAAGGTGGAGACAGGAATCTGTAACCATGAGAAAAGAAAACATTGCTTAATTTGAGAAGATTCCAGTTGGGGAATGTCTTGCTGTCATGGAGGTCAAATGAGTGACTAGAAATGTACCTCATGCTTCTCGAATTAATCATCGAATATTTTAACAACATCGCATTGGGGCGTTTTCCTGTTGCCATCATTCGCAGGATACACAGCTGTCATTTAGGAATATAAATGATCTACAATGATGGATAAGTAAGCAGAACACTACTGAGAGCACCTTCCAGAGGAGTTAATCCTTAAGCAGTTAGGAAAATGAACATTTTTTGCTCTCTTATTATGAGCATCATTACTACCAAACAGTCATTGAAAGTGACTGTCATTTTCTACCCTAGTTTCTACTGAAAATGTCACCAAATGAAAATGAAATGAAATGGTGAGCAAATAGCTCTCTCACATTTAAATGACAGTCTTTAAAAATATTTGCTGTTCCTTTATTGTAATATTTTCTACACTTATTATTCGCTCTCTTAAACAAATAAGAAAATGATAAAGGTTTTTAATATTAGTCTGTAATATATTAAATTAAAATGTCGAAATCCACTCAAGCAACCTTAAACTTTATGAAATATTTAATTACATCTATCTGAAATTCTTTTTAAGTGTGATACACTTTCAAAACATGCAAATTTACATATTCATCCTACAACTTATTTATTTTCAGAATTATTTAGCTTTTGTCTTTGAACCATTTCAGCAACAAACTTCTGCCAAATTTTGCCTACCAGATTTAATGAATCCAAAACGTGCCGAGAAAACATGCTCAGCAATCGTTTCGGGTAGTTTGTTGATCTCCCCCGGCGAATACACCAAAGCCCATAACATTTGCATTAATAGAGATATCGACAATACTCCAGCATTTTCGATAATCTATATTTTGTGGCCCAAGTCTACAAGTTTCTCGCCAAATGGATCGTCAACATCCGATGATCAGGGATATTGCGCAGAACAAAGCGAGACTCAACAGAAACGGCAATCAGTTACCAATGTTCTACAGCCCAGTTTTTGAACTGCAATTCAAATGCATGACGTTTCTTGTTAATGCATGCTCGTCAACACAAGAGCAGGAATCAGGGATCTGGTGCGGTAGTCCATACGCACAAAGCGCATTGTTCTCGATAGTTTTGTGCGTTGCTGATTCATTTGGGAGATCAATGCATCGATGGTTGTACGACACTCATAACCTACCATTGTTTGTTTTTGTAGTGGTGACCCACGATTTATACATCTGGACGTCATATCCAGGTCATTCTTCCGAGCACTACGCCCATTCACTACAACGTTATGCAAACCTTTCTCGAAAACCACTTTTTCCGAAACGCTACTGCCATGTTCTAAATACCAAATGTACTTACCTTTTCCATGTCAGTTAAATCGCATTATTTATTTCTTATGACAATGTTTTTCATGCGAAAGGGCGGTCTGAAACCACTTTTACATATCTTACAATGGACAGTTTTATTGTTTTTACTTGTGTTGCCCAAATAAGTTTCTCTTATTCTGCACGGTGATCGTAATATTGCGACTCGATTGTGTATATTCAAGTACCATGTATTAAATCGAACCCCTTATATACTTCAAAAAATCATAAAAAATCTCATGCCTAGAAAAACGCTGCGAAATTGCCGTGAGCAATAAGTGAGCTAAAATTTGTAACTTATCCTTATCAGGTGCATATGGGTAGCATCTTTACTTTCCTCGGTAGGAATGATTACTAATGAGAGATCATTTCTTGCCCATTCATTTTTACCTTTTTTGAAGGATTCAAAATAAACAACAATAAAGATTGAACACAATTTTAAAAAAGAGATGAATCAATTTAAAATGCTGTCTCAGAATTCGGACTGAGGTGCGTGGTTACACCAGTTTTAAGGATTCAACCATCCCACTAAAATTACTTAATAAGAAATTGATAAAAACTATAAATTTGAAAATCAAAATCAAAATTACAAAAGATGTAATTAAACAACTGAATTTTTTATGAAAGAAAATAAGCCAAAAGAAACAAAATCCAATTTAGCTTTTACAAATAATCCATTAAACTTTAAACGTGAATTTAAAGTTTTAATAGGACAATATTTGCTTTGATGGGACTGATGAAAAATTTCTAAAATTGTCATTTAAAAAAGAATTTGATGAAATTTGTTTATTACGAGCAACATAATTAATTAATATCTAAGGAATGAGATATGCATGCAACTATTTAAGAAAGAAACTTTACTAGCATGAAACTCTTAAATTATCTCTCTTATCTCTTATCACAAATATAACTACTTCAGTTTGCTATCTAATAATTTTTATTTTAATTCCTAAATATTATTCAGTTATAAATAATCAAATCACTTTTATCTATATAGTTTTTTCACAGATGTGTATAAATGTTAATTGAGCTATTATTTCCGGTCCTTTTTCTAGAATACCTTTAGTTTATATATATATATATATATATATATATCATTTTATTCATATCAGTTTTAAAGTACAATGTCAATTAATGAAATTAAGTTTTAATGAAACTAAAATCATAAATATTATATTTCAAATAAATAAATAATAATACCTTAATTAGATCATACATATCTGTAGAAATAAATAGGTCTTCAAAGTCATAGCTATGGTTAAGAAATTGATCTTTGTTTTTTAATATTCTTAATAGAATCTAAACTATTTTAATAATAGTAGTCTTATTAATAGATTCTTATAAAATTCTTGAAAAAAATTATTTGTTTTTGTAATATATAATATTAATAATAAATAAATATAATATGTTATCCATTAGTAACAGCTCTAAGTTTAATCGGTCATTCATGAAATTTTGGAGTTATGAAGCTATGTGGCTCTTTGATGTTATTCCTTAGAAATCCTTTTTTTTCCCACAAAAAACTGCAACTCTGTTATTAATTTCTGTATCCCTAAAATCCTTTTCTATACAAGCATTGTTTGATGCTAAATCTTTATAAATAATTACATTACGTTAAAGCTACATATAATTGCGTAATTAGTTATAATTTTGACAACATAACTGTTATTATAAAGTCTTTTGGTAATTCTGTAATTGTTTTTTTCAACACATGAATTTTTATACATCTTTAACTCTGAAATTTTTTTTTGTATATTTTTAATAACTTTATTAATATAATACTCATTAAATGCTTCTAAAAATAAATCTTATCTTATAGCAAGGTCATTAATAAAATTATCAATATCAATATAAGTTTTTCTCTTAATGAATTAGTTACTATTAAAAATCATAAGCAGGCAATATTTACTTTTAAGCACTATATGCCTCAAAACTGCGAGGGTGATTCAAAAAATACTTGTATTTGAAGACAGATAGCATGTTCGGGTAAATTGTTGTTACTATTGGGTGGTGCCATCTGTTAAACGGAGCCGATTCATATTTGATACTGATTCCTAAATTAGTTTTTGACTTGGTATTCATTTGCTGCCAGTTTAAAATTTGATTGTGGCCACGTGGAATTGCCGATGATGTCATTTCTATCAAGATGTCACCGTCGGCGATACCTGGTTTCATCCTTTTACACTGAAAAAGAGGTCACAGTCAAAACAATGAGTTGCTGAGAATCTGCTCCAAAGAAGGCGAGGATGATCTCGTCCGGAAAACTTTTGACAAAAAATTTGTCAGGTACTAAAGAGGTTATGATCATGAATGCAAATATCTGAGACTAGGACAACTGTCTAATGAGTCATAATGCCTACTAAAATCAAACCCTTTTCGATACAACGAACTCCATCTCTTGGAATCTTTTAGACTTATTGAACGACCCTTGTATCTTTTACAATGCTCAAATTTTCTTTTATTACATGTTGGTGCTCTGCATTAATAAATCCTTTATATTTCTGAATGCAATTCAAATCATTCTGCTTATTTTTGTTATTGTTATAATTAAAACAAATCTGTATTGTAAAAACTGACTATAGTTTTTTCACTATACTCTTTTTTAGTATTAGAACGTTTCAAAATTATGTAAATTTAAATAACTTACTTTAATGTTATGACTTTTGAAATCTTATTACAATTTTTATTGTAATTAAAGGTTTCGTAATATATAAATTTAAAGTGTTGTTCATGTAGCTCATTATTTATCATATTATATGCTTTACATCTATTATTATTACATTTACTACAAGGAAATTTATTATTACTATTTCTGTTTGTATAAACATCGTAAATTTTATTTTTAGCATTATCATTTATGTTTTTAAATCAATAGGCTTTTCTATTTGAATTTTCTGTCAACGTTTGATTGATTGTTTCTTAATGTCACTCTGAGACGGAACACAAGGGCTATTGGCGACGGGCCACGTAATTTTATTGTTAGTCAAGTAGCGAAGACGACACCTGAGCAATTTTAGGTCTAAGTATAATAGTTGTTAAGTTATTTTTTTTCCCAAAAAAAATACTAGTTTTGTGTTTCCTATAAGATTGTCCTTCCTCATAAAGACAATTTCCTACAAATATGTCCTGAACTCTAGCAATACCCTTATTAGAATTTCAATAGTTCTCACCCTCATCATAACCTAAATTATCAAAGACATGTTTATCTAAGCTCATCTTAAATCTTTACAATAATCTTTCCTCAAGAAGTCAGTAAAGCTAATACACTACCCTGACTATTCTCGTCTCATAAAGTTTTGATTTTCCCAACATATATTCTCCAGATGGCGTTGTTGTAGCTAACAAACGTGTCTTTGCTTCTCCGAAATGATATCGAAAATATGACACAAATAGACACCTAGCTTCCGAGGGTAACTGAATCTACGAAATTCAAGATTGTTCTATTATTGTTATACCTACGGGTACTTGAATTACGAGCAAAGGAAACAAGTTCGTGTATTTTGGGAATGTCAAAAGATAAAAGAACCATGCATATCAGACTCTCTCCTGAGGAAAAAAAGGTTTATTTGTCCAAATTAGAGAAATTTAAGAGAAGAATTTTGAAAGGTAAATATTGGATTTGTGAGGTTGTATTAAAAGAAAATGACCTCAAAAAACGAAGCGTTCACAACTATCTTTTTTTTATCCAGTATGACTACGGCTGGAAAAGAAATAAAATGTAAGTTTTGTATGTGCATACTATCTGAATACATACAACGCAGCATCAGCTGAAACAAATTATTGAAATACTAAGAAAAGGATGGGTGGAGTACATTTAAAAAAAAAGGCAAGCATCGTAAGCTTGACTTAGCCAATCAAAATAAGATTACGATTTCTGCGCCATAATACGAAATAGCTTAGATAAAGAAACATGAAAAATTGTTTCAAGTTGTGGTACGATTTATTAATTGTCCATTAACGTCGCATTTCGAAGTAACACGAGGGCTAAAGTCGATGGATCTCGTCATTTTGAATAGTCCTCGTGTTGCTTCGATGGAAATAAAACCTACCAATCAATCGTCATTTTGAGTGTCGGTCCAGTAAAGAGAACGACACGATTTAGTACCTCCCTCTTCAGGCTTCCGCACCACGCCAACGGAAGGACTTGGGGTCCCGACAGATTTAATGTGCCTGAACGGTGAATATCTAGTAGCATCAGGACTCGCACCCACCTTTCGACCAAACAACATTGACCGCGAGTTCGCGATCATAACCACTAGGCTACAGTGACCACCTCAAATAACGAAGCAAATATTTAATATCTATATATAGATATTAATAGCAAATATTTATTCAACGTGACCAAACTAATAAAACAAATATAAGATTTGTAAGTACATACTATCTGAATACATACAACACAACATCAGTTTAAATAAGAATTAAAAAGAAAAAAAAAAGACGTTAGAAAGCCACATTTACAAAAGGGCATATGTGAACATCGTAAGAATTATTTAATTCATCACAATAGGGGGAAGACTTTTTCAACGGAATATAAATCGTCATAGATATTGTAATATTAGGGGGAAAGTTTGAAATTGTGGTTGACGTAAATTTGAATTGGTACACGATACGAAACAATGAAAATTCATATATGCGTAAGAAAGATAAGCGCATCGACTTTCAAGATTATTGCAAGATAGTTTGCTTTAAGACCTTACACGTAAGGGCTATATATACATACGAGATATATGTGTGTGTGTAAGGGAAGCATTATAATATATATTATATATATTATGTATTTTTTACATAACATATTATTATCAGTATACCCATATTCGATTTGAACAATATTATATTTTTAATTGCATTTTACATGTTGAAACTCGTCAGAGCAGGGATTGATTTAAGTACCTTGTTGCCTATGAAAGGTGTTCTGATTCTATGTGGCAAGCTCTTAAACGTTATTTATCATTTTGTGTCTTTGTGTAGTCAGTGTGATGTTTACAGTCATCAAATGAAAGTAATGAAAATGTTTATACAGAATCTTAATTAAACTGAATCTTATACAAATCTTCCTTTGTTTTACTATTTTTTTCTAATAAACGGTTTCTTAGTGGAATGTCTGATATTTACTCAAACAAATTTGCTTTGACTGCTTGCGAGTTATGAGTGGTTGTCTTAGTTTGGGACAGAGAAGCAAGTTCTTGGGTTTGGAGGTACATGCAACCAGTAGTTCTAGGCTGTGCTGCCATCTAGTGTTAAAGTCCAGGGTCACTACTTCGGAAAATGGTGTACACCATCTTGGGGAAGACAATTGACATTGAAAAACAAGGATGATTCAAACCTTCAATCTTTGGGACAGAAGAATACTTACTTGGATTCTATTTGCAGTGCTCTTGTCAACTAAACCTAAGGGGATCCCTATTAGACTAGTTATTAAGTCATTTTAACGTATGTTGTAGCAGTTTAAGTGAGCCGCCACAGGCCATCCTCAAAACAAACACAAATTTATTACTCGAATTTTCTTTTACTTTTCATGAATAATTTGAGAACAAAAAAAATATGATATTATTAGTAAATAAGTCTGTAATTGATTTAATAAAATCTATTTAACAATAAATATTACAATATTTAGAAAAATGGTACATTTTCTTATTCTGTGTTCTGTTCCACCTATCCTAATTATTTACGTGTAAAGAGGACCACATTTAACGCTGTTTCGTGTAGCGACTGCAGTTTCAGAGGTTGATGATTTCCCCGTCACAGTATAGTTGACCTTAAGTACACGCGGTGTTTCGAACTCTCGATCATTGGGCCCGATAGTTTTCTGTCGTTTAAATATTAATTGGACCAAAAAAAATTCATTCCTGGGCTGTTATTAAGGTATTCTGACGTGATTTCTGAAAACAGTAGCCGTGTACTGCCCCCTCCAGTATCATTGTGACTATACGAAGAGAAGCATTCTGAATGATATTTTCAAAAAAAATCTCTCCTTTTTCAGTACTCTTATCAACTAAATAAAAAAGAATTCCATCTCGGTCTAGTGATTAAAGCATTTTAACTTTTGCAGTCGTTGTTGAAGACAGTTACCACAAACTTATTAGAACGTATTCCGTATTAAGTGGGTTCTTACTATAGATCGTAAAAGAGAGATTGCAAGTCTCTGCTCTTCATCTAAAAAATACTACAAAAGTAAATGATGACAACTACATTGGTAGGCACGTGAAGCTCTCAAAACAGATGTCTAGAGTTCTGAGCTCTCAAGAGTGTGTATCGTAAAGTCATAATTAATACTTAGAAAATATGTTCATTTATCTTCATAGACATAATGTTGTAAATTTCAGCTATTCGTATTGAATTGTTCGATTTCACGAAGCCATGACTAAGGCATAAATCTTACATGTATACCTATAAAATGCCTCACTGAGAAGTACCACAGAGCGAGTGTTGATTGATCTCACAATTATGAGCTTTGATCAAGTGAAGAGGATGGTACTTTATTATTGGTACCTCCCTCTCCAAACTTCCACACCCCTCCAAAAGGAGAACTTGGAACCAAGACCAGATTTAATATGAATCATTCTCTCTATACGGCGAGTTTTTTTATGGTAAAGGGTTCGAACCCACGACTCAACGAAATATTACCGCCAGCTTATGACCATAATACTCAGGCTTCCGCAGCGACCAATAAAAGTCGAAATTTACATGTGCGTGCCTTATAGACACAAAAATTACTCATCCCATTTCACTGGAAATATCATAGTTTGTTTTCATTAGTATCAGAAGTATTTAGAGAATAGATTCAATGAGATACGATTCGTAACGCTGTTAAACGGAAGTATTAAGTGCGAGTTGGCAATCACGACGATAAGTTAGGCGAATTTTAAAACACTCAGTCAAGCTATCATTACGTACAGTATGACATCAAATCGGCAAAATACCGAAAAAAATATTGTCTCATTGATAAACGGCACATTTAATTCAATTAAAATAATTCGATATAAAAACCAACGTTTTTAAAAATAACGTTTTTATATGGTAGCAAAGTTTATTAAAGAAAATTATTGAAATATTAGTTAAAACTGTTAGTTATTTTTAACTTTAAAATTTACTTAAAAAGATACATTTGTGAGCATATTAAGAAATTCATAATACTCATAAAATCAAAACATGCATTTGAAAGTTTGTAAGTCATTCTATTAAAAAAAATGGGAACCAGAATTCAGGAAAGGTTTATCCTTGGCGACAAGAAATATTTGGCAGTATTTTGCCAAATGTGGCTACCCTGTTCCGTTTCACGGATTTAACGCTCAGCAAAAAAAAAAAAAAAAAAATCGCCAAGTTTGGTGCCAATTTTTGAAATCGCGCCAAGTGTTTGGGCTAAACTGCATTATTAAAGAAAATATTAGTTAAAACTTGTCGCAAATGTCTAAATATTGCATTGTTAGGCGAGTACGAACGATTCCCAAAATTTCAAAGCTCTAGCTTGATGGGAAGTTGGTTAAATTAACGATCGAAAATTTGATGACACACACACACACCAAGTGAAATTCAGAAAAACGTTTTAAAAAGAAAATTGCGATAGTAGTAATTTATAGAATAAATTAAAAATATTTTACTGTACCATTATTTATAATATAAGCAATCTAATGAAAATTATTAATATAGAGAGAGATATATATAGTATATAGGAGAGAGAGAGAGAGTATATATATTCTAAATATTTTAATTTGATTTTTATGTGACTTTAAATAATTTTATAAATAGTTTCAACACGTGCCTTTATACCATTAATCCATCTCAGACCAGTTCCGCATTTCATTGCATACACATATGTGTACATTAAGATAAACGAGATTGACGCTGCTGCAAAAGAAATGCGCATGCGCCAAACGACAGCTGTTTAAAGTGAAGCCCTCTCTTTCGAATGTAGTGCCTCTCCCTTCTGTAAACAAATCCGCATAGCAGTAGCTTTCGTTCGCATTTTAGTAATTTTTTTGTTCCACTGGAAAAATGAGAAATGTAGCAATAGAGCAATGAATTCTTGTGAATTTACACATGAAAGAAGAAAGTCCGCTACTGAAACTTATAACTTTTTGAAAGAAGTGTATGACAATGAATGTTTATCTCGTGCACGTGTTTTTTAGCGATTTAAGCGTATTCAAGATTGCTGAGAAGACGTTGAAGAGGATTCACGTCGGAGTTACCTCTCACTTCAAAAACGAATGATAATTTGGAAAAAATTGGTAATCTGGTTCGATTTGACAATCGCTTACGTATTCGTGTCATTGCTGAGACAGCAGGAATTGACAAAGAATCCGTACAATAATTTTTTTAAAAAAAAGACAATGCGCTGGCTCATTGCACATTGTCTGTTAAGAGGCTTCTAGCCGAGTTCAGCATCCCAGTGTTAGACCATTTGCCTTATTTGCCGGATTTTAAGCCATACGACTTTAGTCTGTTTACTAAGGAGAAATCTGAATTAAAAGGAACAAGAATTAATGTATATATATATATATATATATCTGAATAGAATCAAGTCGTCTTTAGCGACGAATCCAGATTCAATTTCGCTGTGATGACAATCGTGTACATGTGTGAAGACCTCATGGTGAACGTCTCATTCCTACTTTCTCTATACAGAAGCCCACCGCTCCCACAACTTGTGTGATGGTATAGGGTGCCATCACATACGACATCACATAGGGTCATCGCTAATATTGATTAAAGGCACCGTGACACCCCAGAGATACATTCTTCAGCCTCATGTGTTGCCACTCATGGCGAGGCTCCCAGGAGCCATTTTTGAACAGTACAATGCTCGCCCACTCACAGCAAGGGCTTCACAGCACTGCCACTGCTACATATCCATCCTTTCCTGGTCTGCTCGGTCCCCAGATTTGTCACCGATCCAGCATATCTGAGATAATTAAGGATGGCAAGTTAAACAACCTACGAGTTTCGTCGAATTAAAGGCACATTTATAGCAACTGTGGAACGAGATCTCACAGAACATCATGCGGGACTTCTATGTCTCAGTGCCCGCACGTATCACATCATTGCATTCATGCTAGAGGTGGACCAACAGGGTACTAATACTTCAATTCATTTGTAGTTTTTTTTGCAATAAATGATCATTTTGCTTTGATTTTGTAATCACTTACTAACAATAACGTTGTGCCTATTTATGTAAAATTTCGTTTAATTCTGACAACTCTTTCTTGGTGCGCAAATTTTTATGGCAAAGAGTGTATTTAGAGTAATATTATTAAAATAATAAGATAGTTATTTGAAAATATTAACAATATAGAATGAAGAATATTCCAAAATTATCTACATATAAATTTTTAGGTAAAGCATAAAAGAGCATAAAAATATTAAAAAGCATTAACATCGAAAAACAGAAAATTATATTGCCAAAATAATAAGAAAGATAATCTTATTTAAAGAAACCAAAAAAAAAAAAAAAATTTAAGAGGTAAATCACAAAATATGCAAAAGTACAAAAGAAGGCATGAAAAAAAAATTGGAAACAAATGGGGGAAACAAAAAAAAAAAAAACAGATAGAACGAAAGTGACATGCAATTGTAAATTCTGCGTGCGGCTTGTGACAGATTTTGCTAATTTAAGCTTGATTTAGAGGCCTACTATTCACTTACAGAAAAAATGGAACAGCGTAAAACATTTCAAAAAGTAAATAACTAAATCAAAGAAATAATAAAATATATTCATTAAATGAAAAACCCATACATGAAACTAAGTATAAAAAGAAACTAAACAATCCAAAATTAAAACAGTCAGATTTAAAAAGAATTAAAACTTACAAAGACAATTACTACACAACAAAATTTTAACGTAAACTTACAAATCTTTTACAGGTATTAAAACCAAATAAAGCAATGTCTTTAATCAGAGAAATTGTCAATAAAATTTGCATTTTAAAGGAATAGTCAGATTGAAATGATATTCGAAAGTAAATTAGTAGCAATCAACAACAAGAAGTGATTAAAAATTCAACGTTGGTATGGCAAATTTTAACAGTCAAAATACAAAACAATTACACATCTCAATAGGATGTTGCCATTATTTTTAATGTATTCGGACACACGTCGATGCATGGAGTTGGAGACGATCTTAACGGAGTCTTGATTCAACTTTTCCCATGCACGTTATACTTCGGTTTGCAGATCTTGGAAATTTTGTGATAGTGGTGGAGTCTTAACAGAAAGGCCTAAGGCATCCCAAAAGTTTCCTTATGAGTAACAGGCCTGGAGATGTAGAAAGCAATGGCATAGTGTCTATCGATGCGAGGCAAACCTTGAGATGGCAGCAGTATGAACACGAGCTGTCTTGTTGAATTAGAGACTTAGAATTAATATTCTCAAAAAGAACAGCAAATAGTCGAAGTCCCTCTCTAGCACACCCTTAAGTTGTCAAAGTGGCTCTGGGAAGAGCCAGTGGTGATCAGGTATTGTGCGAAATCGCACCTTTTACCCTTACACCCTGATGATTGGATGTTTGATTAGTGACAACAAATTGTCCATAGCGGCACTTACCATCTTGCTTGCACACGAGTACGGTTATCGTCCTCACTGAGATAGAAACGAAACTCATCACTATAGATGACTTTCTGCTATTCCACACAGCTCCATGTTGCCCTTTCGAAGCACCATTGTAGTCTCTGGTGACGTTGCAATGGACAACGAACGTAGTGGACTCCATGAAAGCAATTCAGGAGTATGTAGCTGCTTGTCAATAGTACTGGCCTTTACAGATTATATAGAGATGACAACAATGTTTGTATAATATCCGCAATTGTGCTGCATGCTTGTTGGAGATTTCTGTGATCTTCTCTACTTGTAGTCCATGTAGCTCATCCTGAATCTACTTGTCGTGCTCGATAACTTTCTTGTATCCAATTTCACCAACAGCATAAAACTAGAATATCTGCTCAACCAATATGACGTGCAATCCGATGGAATAACGACCCATCTTCATGCAGTCCTAAACTGCGACCTTTCTCAAAGGTGTTCAACTGTTCAAATGATTTTTTCCCCTCTCGAAGGCATTCTACACATCATACAACATACATAAGAGGGAAAAAATTAACAAAAATAAGGAAAAAAGAGTAAGGGAGAAAATATAGAGCCAATTATAAATAGAAAAATTGAAATTTTTTAAAAATAATAATTATACATACACACACACGCATATATATATATATATATATATATAATTTCTTGTATTTTAATTTTTTTAAAAAAAATATTGGAAAAATCAGCCTAATTAAAATTGATAGGCAAAATAAGTAATTTGATATTTCTGAGTAAATAGTTTTATAATATATTTTGAAAATATTTAAACTTAAATTATCCTCAAAAGTTTGCCCTTATTAGTGTGAGAACCATATTATTTCTCTTTTCGTGAATATTACTAACACCCACCCCCCTTATTAACAATTTCTAAATTAACTTTTAACTGTTTGAGTATGAGATAGATTGATGAAGGATGAGGAGCAATATAGGCTAATATCCCTTAAGTATGAGAAAAATATTATGAAAATACTAATATAAGGCATTATATAATAATTATTCATATGTTCAAATAATTTTAGAACTTTTAAAAACTTATTCTATTTTTGTGAAATATTTATTAGAAGATTATTACTAAATTATATTAGAATTATTTTCCTCAAAGAATAGTAAATAATCTTTTAGTTTTAAATATTAAAAAAAAAATTCATAACTTAGAGTCGTGTATTGCGTAAATTAACATTTTCAAACAAAACAAATAACAAAGACAGCGACAGCTATACCATATTACTAAGATATTTTCTAGAAGCAAGTACGTTAAAACAATATTAAATTAATAGCTTCTGTAATCTCATGACTATACTCTCTGAGAGTTCGATAGTTCAATGATAAACTCGTAATAATTATTTCGGTGTTTGCCTATATATATATATATATATATATATATATATATATATACAATATACACATATAGGTGTGTAATCGCATGGCTTAGGGTGCAGACTTTATCTGTGGTCTCATTGCAACGTACATATTTAACAGCAACATTTAACCCAAGTAATAAAAAATAATACCTTATTATTTTAAAACTATTCGAGGAAATATGTAAAAGACGGAAATATTTAAGAACAATATGTAGAACATTATTACTAAACTTTTTTTCTTTTTAAATTAACGCCCTTTTAAACCACAAAAAAAAATCAATATACTTCAAATATTTTGATTTGACATTTTAATAACATCTCATTCTGAAACAATAGGAAGGTTACTTGTGACGGACTTCATAAATTTGAACGACGGTCAAGCAATGAGGACAGCATCCACTCACCAAGCTTCCACACCACACCAACTTGAAGACTTAAAACCTAGACAGATTTAACAACCGGTTTTCAATTGAACAGGACTCGAACTCACAACTCAACCCCGGCTACGAGTTTGTGACATCACTACTCGGCTACGATGTTTCTTTTGAGATTATATATTATCTAAAGTGAGATTTAAAAAATAATTTTTAACTTAACTGAACAGATTTCAAAGCTGCTGAGTAAATCTTAAGTTCGTCAAATTAAGGCAAAACCTTCAATTAATTCATGCATTCCAATGAAAATAATATGTAACACATTTTTATATCAAAATTTCTATGAATCTTCAATCTTAAGGAGAGAAAAAAAGTATTAGTTTTTTCTTTTAATATTTTTTGTTTCTAAAAAAACTTATATCTTAAATTGAAGAGTTCTTGTAGCAATGTTTTTGAAATGTCTATTTTAAAATGTAAAGTGAATTCTACTTTTCAAAGTTTTTGGCTCTTAAAAGAGCCTTTTTTTCCCCTTTTGCTTTTATTAAAAATGCATCAGTTTTAATTTTTTTTATTCTAGTCTTTTGTTTTTTATTGGTTTATGAGTTAAGAGATTTTTAAATAAATCGCGTGTTATTCTTTGAAACATTTCTGGTGAATACAAAGAGCCACATTGCATGCCTTACAAATAATAGTTGTTCTTTTTTGTATGTTCGTTTTCGCACAATTTGTGTACCTTCTTCTTTTCTTTTCGTCAATTGGATAATGAGAAAATGTATTATCATTTGTCTTCATTTTTTATTACTGAAGGCTCTGCATTTTTATAATTTATTTTTCCTATTATTGATATTAATAAAATCATTCTAAATTCTTTTAAACTAAGTTTTTAGCTTAGTTCGCCACGACTTAAATATCATAAACACTACAATATTGATGACGCTAAAGAAAAATTTTTTGTGCATTTCCTAGCTCGTCTAGCAAAAGTGTAGATGGATGTCATGCGGTCTCTTAAATCAACATATCCCATATGCTTGTTGTAATCTGCCACAATGTTTTGCTTGAATGTGGTTAGTTTTTCTTTTTCACATTGAGCAACGTCACCATCAAATTTTCTTCGGGTGTCTATCAACAAAATTTTCTTCATCTTAATCTTTCATTAAATTCTCAATCTCTATTTCTGCGAGAAATTTCAGATTCATTCTAAAAATTCGAAGAAAAAACAAGAGAAAAGAAAAATCTATCGTTCATAGACAACATAAAGTCATCGAATGGAGTATGATTTCGAATCTGGTTGTTCCTAAAGGTCGCCAATGATAAGGAATTCGCCCACAAGTGATAACGTTGGCGAAAAATATCCCACTCAATTAAGGACAATAGAAGCAAAGTTGTAAAAAGGGCCAGGGAAAGTTGTAAAAAGGGTCTGATGAAAAAAAGGGGTAAAAACTGTTTCTAGATAGCCTGGTACAACAGATGTACCGCAGCCGAAGTAAGCGACAAAAAAATTTTTTGGTACAGCATATGTACCGCCGATGTGTAAAGGTTAAGAAGACTAAGAATTTACAATAGTTGTAATCAGATTTAAATATGAAGGATAAAAGGATAAATCTGGTATAATATATGTACTAAAATTAACTTGAAAAACTATAAGATCATTAATATGTCTAAGCAATTTAAAATTATTGTTATGTCTAAATTTATATTCAAAGAAATGTAGGTAAACATTTTTTAGACTAATAATGACAGGACACCCTAGAGATATATCTTTAATTTGTTGATAATTTTTACCATAATATTAATATAGTTTTCTTTTTGTTACAGAGTTAAAATGATTTTGACTTTCAACAAAATGGAAGAAGAGGAATTATTAATTAGTCATCAGAATAATATTATTGAATTAGGATTGTCTAAAATCTATGGAGATTAGAGCAAATCTCAGGAACAGCCAGTATAAATGGACATATATATATATATATATATATATATATATATATATGCTATATATATATATATATATATATATGTATACTGCCTAACTATATATATATATAACTTAATGGATCAATACCGTCTCGAGACTAACATTGAAAACAACATTTTTGCCAGAATTTTTGATTCATCTCAACATAACACCTTTTGTTAATCACCTTTTAGGTGATACAATCTTCAACTGGCACTTTCCAAATCTTTTTCAAATTTTTCTTTCTTTTTCGCAAAGTCTTTTCGTTGCTAGTAAAATGGCGATAAACAGCTTTCTGGACAGTCGTTGCTGTTTGGTTTCAGTTCCATCAAACAATCAGCGGCACCTTGGAAAAACCTTCTTCATGCTCAATTTCATGAAGAAGGGATGAGTAAATACACTTCCATATGATATCTGTGTCATCTCAGCAATCTCACGGAGCTTCACTTTACGATCTTTCATTATAATTTTTGTCACTTCACTCACATTTTCCGGTGTAACGGCTTCCACAGGTCTACCCCGAGCTTTCCGCGTCATTTGTGTCGGTACGACCACGTTTAAACTCGGCAAAACACCGACAAATCGTTGCTTTTGATGGACAAGAGTCCGGGTAACATTTTTCAATCCATTGTTTCGCTTGCACGGTGTTTTTACCCATTAAAAAATAATGTTTTATCAGAACACGAGAAACTCGGTTTTTTCCATTTTTTAAACAAACTACAAAACGACTTTACTCCAACTTCGATAACTCAGCTGTTTCTGGTCCGATCGACTTAAAATTTTGACACGTTTCAAGCAAAGGTTAGTACTCTAGAAAGACCTGGTTACTGGTTTACTACGAGCGCCATCTCTGGGTTAGTCTCGGAACTTATTGATCCATGTGTTATAGCTTATGTAACTGTTTTTAGATTTTAAATTTATAGACTAAAAAGGATTGAATTAATGTAAGTAAAAAACATTTTTTAATCAAGTGTTTATTTCAAGATGGCCTAAAATATATATATAAATAATTTTTAAAATGCATAATATATATATTTTGCAGAAATTCGAGGCTATAATGCTACTTTGATTTATATAAGTAGCTACGATACTTGAAGTATCGAGAATTACCTAGGTATTTTAGTTAAACGCTTTTTAAATTTTTATAAATTACATATATTACATTAACACTTTTTTATATCTTCTGTTTTAGTCCATCTTTAAATAAAAGCTTGATTTAAAAATGCGTTTTTTACATATATATATTTAATTCATATATAGTCCTCAAATTTAGCAATAGCGAAGCATTAGTGCCTCCGCTAGTCTATCAATAAAAAAAGAGTTTTCCAATTCTGTTTTCGTGATATTGTGTTAAGCAAAACGATGTAAAGAGGTTTTCGTAGTATTCGAGGGATTGGCTTGACGAATGATAAGGCCAGGAAGAACTAAAATCAGAAATTTCCTTTCTAACAGGAAGAGATAAGAATAGTTACAATCATTTTAATTGAGTGCTAATGGAAAGTTTGTCAATCTTATTTGAGAAAAAAATGAGCGCTCATCTCTTTAATCTTGTCTTTGAACAGAATTTCAGAATTTAAATATGTTAAGAGGAAAGGATATATTAAAAGGACACAGGATCCAGAGAGCAATTTCTTTTAGAATTAGATATCTATAAGAATAGTTTGATATTTACCAAGCTGAGCCCAAGAAATAAAATTTCGTTTTCAAGTTAACAATTACTTAAAAATATTACCTTTTTTTTTAAAAAAAAATACTTACATATTTTAAAACTTTTATTGCTTGTCCTAATTTGAATATTTTTAAATATTTTTTTTCTCAATTTCTTAGAAGTGTTTTTTATATTTCTCTGCATGGATTTAGTTGTACTAATATTATTTATAGCTTTTTTAAAAAAAAAAATTCTCCGACGCTAAGAATAGCAAACAAACCAAAATGCTACTGTACCTAATTGTATAGATTCTTTAAAGTAACAACTAAATCAATCAATATTTCTTCAAGAGAATTATTAAACTTATTTAAAAAGCAACCAGAAAAAAAAACATTTAAACTTCTTATTGATTACAAAAACTTGCAGTGGCATTTTAAGTATGCGTCCGTCAATAACAGTTAAAAACCTAGAAAAAGCAATTTTAAAGTTTTGATGCCCAATAAAAATATCTGGCACGTTGTTAAAGAAAATTTAAATAATTTGCTAAATAACATACCTACAGCTAGGAAAATTTGAACATATTTAAAGAAAAGTTATAACTTTTAAAGATATTTTTCTATGTTTTGGTCATTCTTAGGATGTATTTCACTTTAAAATTTAATTAAAAGCTACAATCGAAAATTCAGTGATTCAGGTCGGTGATTCAGAAAAGATAAGAAAACTTTTAACAGGCGTTAGAAAATACCGATACAAAGAATTTTCACAAAGATGGTCTAAAATGAAACACAAATGCTCTAGTGCATTTCGAAACAGTCCTTCCGCAAATGTTAAAATGGCGTTCCTGTAATAATCTATCGGAAGAAAAAGAACACCATAGATGCAATTGCAACCAGAGGGGGAAATAAATAATTCGAGATAAAAACCAACGTTTTTGTATGGTGGTAAAGTTCATTAAAAAAAATTATTGAAATATTAGTTAAAATTTGCCACAAATGCCTAAATATTGCATTGTTAGGCAAGTATGAACGATTCCCAGAGTTTCAGAGCTCTAGCTTGATGAGAAATTGGTTAAATTAACGATCGAAAATTTGATGACACACTGATATACACACACTAAGTGAAATACATAAAAACGTTAAAAATAACTAAAATTAATTAATTCATCCGCTAAATTAAATGACTGGAATGCAGTTTAGCCCAACCACCCTTGGCGACAGGAATTATTTGACGGTATTTTGCCAAATGTGGCTACCCTGATGTATTTCGTGGACCTAACATTCAGACAAAAAAAAAATCACCAAGTATGGCAATTTTTGAAATTGGGCCAAGTGTTTGGGCTAAACTGCATTATTAAAAAATTATTGAAATATTAGTGAAAACTTGTCCAAATGTCTAAATATTGCATTGTTAGGCGAGGAAGAACGATTTCCAAAGTTTCAGATGTCTAGCTTGATGGGAAGTTGATGGAAAATCTGATGACACATTGACACACTCACATACCAAGTGAAATACTATATAAAAACGTTTTAAAAAGAAACCGTAATCAGTCCTAGTACTACCTGCATCAGACCGGGAAACAAAAATATCGTTTCCAAACTCTGCCGTAGCAAGGGTGCAAATGTTTTCAGATTGAGCAACAGTTTGTGAGGAAAACACTTACTGTATATTTGCGCTGCGTGTATGGTGCTTTAAGTGCAGCTCTGTAGATGAAATGTATGCCTGTTTTTCCAGTATTACTAAAGTGCCTCATTATCCGTTCGTTACCGTTGTTGAACGATTACACCCAGACGTAACTGCACAAGACTGGTGTCGGCATCTTTTATTCACTACGACGCAAGTTTAATTACGGTTTATTTTTATTTTCTAAGTTACATTCGCTTGCATTCTGTTTCTCCCGGTAAATCGCAACAGAAATACTGTTCTAACGCTTGTGGAGCGATAGCATAGAAACGCGCTAGCGCGTTTAAGTTTCATTTTAGACCATGCATTCTTTGATGAAATGATCTTTGCATTCATTTGTACTTTCCACTATTAAAGTTTTTCTCGCCACTTATGAATCCTCCTGTGTATCGTATGTAAAGGTTAATAATAAAAAAAAAACCCGCTATTTAGAAATTTTTATACACATAATTACATATTGAAGCAATTCTTATTATTTTCTAATTAAAACAATTATGTGTAGCTTATTTTCGGGGGATAAAAAAAACTGGTGTCGTCCTTAACCAATATTATAAATTACGACTGGAGACCAAAGTTGTAAATTACGAAATGCGATGACACTAGCCCTCGTGTTCCTTCCGAATGCAATGTTAATAAATAATCAATGAGGATTACGAAGACTTAATTCGCTGAAAAATTAATGCGTTTATCTTAAGAAAATGTACAAATACGTTATTTACAAATTTGCTAACAATGCATGGACATTGAATGTTTATATACAAAAACGAGATAAAAAAATATATTAATTTTCGGACAAAGTAGATTCTGATGTCTTCTTGAACGCAATATTTTGCTAAAACCCCTTTCAAATAATTTTCATTTTTTTCAAAGAGGTAAAAACTTCTTCAGGAACAAATCTCGAATTATGTCGAGAAGTCTTTAATTCTAGTGGGTACTGTAAAGTTCGAATTATAACTAAGAAATGAGGGTTTGATATCTGGTTTTGCCATGCAACTTATAGATTACTTTTGTCAAGATGAAGTTCGTGAATATCAGAGAAATAAGTATCTGTTCCCTATTATTTGAAATAAAGGTTTCAAATAATTTAACGATAGTAAAACTAGATTTGCTCACATGGATATCACTCTACAACAGCACAACTGGTTGTTAATAACAGATTTAAACTGGTTATTATAACTAATTTTTAAGCTAACTGAGATGCCTTAGACAAGCCAAAATGAGTTTATCTTATGCCACGTTCAAAGAACTTTAACTTTTTATTGAAATTTAAAACAATGGAAGTCATTATTTTGTTTTCAAGTGTCTGTAACTTATGTTATGTTAAGACACACAGAGGCAAATGTTTTTGCGTTGGGGTATATGCAACTAGTAGTTCTGGGAAGTGCTGCCTTCTGTTGTTCAAATCCTGGGTCACCACTTCAGAGTTATGTGGTTTATGGACCCCGTGGAGGGGAAGGACATTTGATCTTGAAGTGCAGGTGGCATTTCGAATCTCTTGACCACTGAATCCGAAGAAATATTGACTGGTTGCTTTTTGCTGCACTCTTAGCAACTAGACCAATAGAGATGTCCCTCATGGGGCTAGTTATTAAGGCTTTTTAACTTCCGGCGTTGTTAAAAACAGTCGCCGTAAACTTGCGTTCGAATGTATGTTTTTGTGTCTTTCCTCTACTCGGATATTAAATTTGTATTCAAACATCAACCCACTTCCTCTCCTCCGATCGAGATTTTTTTTAGAGAGAAATTTTACATGCACATATAAATAAAAAGAGAATGCAGTACAATAGTATGCTCAAGCATTGCTGGACTTCGGTAGAGGCCTGAGCTTTGAACTTAACAACGTCCAAAAAGACGTTGTAATTTAGCACACTTGTAGAGCTCACGTAATCGCTGTTTAGTTTTAAATTTAAAGATTAAAAAGAATTAAATAATTTTAAATAAAAAAATTATCAAGCTTTTATTTAAAGATAAGCTAAAAGTTATATAAACGTTTTTTTTTAAATCTTAAATAATATATAATTTGCAAAATAGATACGTTATACTTCTTTTGATCTCATATAAAAGTAGCTATGGTACTTAATTTATCGGTATTTAATTAGATATCTTAGCTTAGCACTTCACTCTTTTATAAATTTTGTATTACTCTGTATTTAAAAAGGTATTTTGACATTTCCAGTCCATCTCCAAATAAAAGCTTTATTAAATTTTTTCTTACTTATGTTTGTTTTTAAAATTAAAGTAATGGAAATCATATATTGACGTATAGAGATATCTGTACACTTATGTATCCATTGATATAAGGGGTAAATCACATTATGAATATAGACAAAATAACTATGTATGCATTAATAATCAATTGCCGTATTTACACTTGTAAGTCGTGTAGTTCTTGCGTAAAAATATGGTACATTTTACTTACATGTTACATAAATTCCATTACATATATAATTTAATAATTTAAAAATTTAAATTTCATAAAATTGGAATGGCTTAATTTTTTTTTTATTTTTATACCTTATTTAATATTATATACAAATATAGTGTTTTATATAAAATTTGTATTTACTTATACCAATAATTTAATGAATATCAAAAAGTTTATTGTATAGGAGAAATGAATTCATTTCATGAAGCGGAAAATATTATCAAGATAAAACAGATTTTGAAAAAATACACCAGAATCCTAAAAAAATGCATTTTATGACAAACGCATATTCGGATATTTTACTAAAAGGCTTAGTACGTTTATTTACATTTTTTGAATTCGATTTTCTAGCATTTAATTCATTGAATTCGCAAAATCAATACTTTTATGAAATCAAAGAAGGGCCCTTAATTTTTAAGCAAAAGAAAGAAAGAAAAAAAGAAATGCAAAATGTGATGCGTTTTAAGATCTCAGTGACCGTAAAATATTCCAAAACTTCAAACTGTCGAAAGATCTTTCTGCTGGGAAGGAGGATGGGGGTATTTAAAAGATGCGTGAATAAGGAACTCTTATATATAAGCATAAACTATAATTAATTAACAAAAATTAATAATTCCCTCAATAAAAGAACTTATGCATGTTTTCTTTTTCTCAATTTTCATTATTTCAAATTGAAAATTTATTTCAATATTTTGTTCTTTTGTGTAGTTCTAATTTTATTCCATTATTATTAATAATAATATTTTGGTTTGTTAGCTATCATTTAGGAAGAAATTTTCTCCTTAATGTAATAAACATCGTCTTTTAAAATTAATAAGCATAGTTCAGGAAAGATTCCGTTGGTTTCACCACCACAATTGGTGCTTAAAGCAAGCAATTCTCTTTTCCTCCCTATTTTCTTTAAAAAATATCAGCGGAATATAATTTGGCTTCTTCTATCTCTTCATACCATTTCCTTCCCATTTGAGGGGATGACCAGTTTGAAGTCAGTGTCTCAAAATTGACCCTCAACTTTGCGTTTGCTACATCCTTTTACTTCTTATTCATGTGGTAACATTGTCCTTTTATATTGTTGCGAACCTGTTATCATGCTTCCGTGCAACATTACTGTTATAAAGGAAAAAAGACATTTGCAAAGATTTCGTTGCACACCAAGGAAAGCTCAAGCAATGATTCCTCTGTCTAGGCGACTAATTTGACAACGATTTTGAAGAATGCTTCAATGGATATCTGGCCAATGAGATATTTTTGCAGACGAGCAAAACCGATAGTCTCGCCAAAATAGGCCCGAGTCTACTTCAAACAACTCTTTCGGCATATTCAATCATTCTATAAGGCTACATATCAAGCAATTAATCAATAAAAGTTATTAACTACTAATTCAAGGTATAGGGTAAAGCTAAAGCGTTGGAAAATTGAAGATCTGTGGACAATTCAGAGCAATCCACGACCGCGAGCCGACGCTTAATTCCGTCTCCTGTTGAAGAAAAAATAGCAATTAGCTAACTATCTATAATTAATGGTTCCAGTAACGGACCTGACACTCACTAAATCCATACGCAGTTAAATTTTAAAATATTTAATAAAAAAACATCTATAAATTTGGCCGATTAAATCGACCCGAAACGAATTACAACTTCCTTGTACAAAAACAAACAAAGAAGTGTCAGATGGCTTATTAAAAGTAATATCGTTATGATGGAGAGCAGCTCCCTCTGGCGTTGAGGCAAGATGGTTACATTGGTTGCGGTATTTTCCACAGCTCCCCACATGAACTCTTCAGAGTTCATCAATAGAACCTATAGAGTTGCTACAGTAAATACATAAATAAGGAAATTCTAATTCAAATTCAACGATAATAAATGAATAATTGAATGCTTAACATACGAAAGTTACAAATTACATACAAAATTATTCTCATTAGCTTAATTGTAATCAAACAATATTACAACTTTAAAAATTGGATTACTTTTGAGATAAACAAAATTACTATATCTAGAAAAGGGAAAAATAACAATTTTCACAAACACAAGCAAACAAGCTAAATTAACGAATTAAAGTTCAAAATTCAAGTAATACAAAGAATAAAAGCTTGAAGTATAAAGTTAGGATTAAATATCAAATTATTTTCAATTAATTTTTTCGCAATATATTCTTCATCAAAGGATACGAAAAACCAGTTCATTCTTTGAGTTCAAAGGGATATATTAATTGCACTGGTTTTCTGAAAAGTACCTTTTTAGTTTTTACGACACAGGCTATTACATGTCCATCTCGGCCTTGAAAAGTTTCTTGAATTGTTCCCAAGTCCCAGAGAAGTTTGGACTTAGAAGACCCTTCGACGAGCACAACATCATCGACTTTAACATCTTTGTGAAAGTTCGGTGATTTAAAATGATGAACGGTTTTCAAGTCAAGAAGATATTGAGTTTTCCACTTGTTCCAAAAGTGTTTTAAAAGCGTCGTTTGATACTGTTTCCTTTTGATCAAGGATTCTCTATTAGATACTTCGTTTACGAGTTCAGCGAAATGAAGTGGATAATCCTGATTTTTTCTTCCATATTGCAGGAAGTCGAGATGTGTTAAGGGATTTGGTTCAGAAAAATTGTCAGTCACATATGTCAAAGGTCTTGAGTTGACAACATATTCGATTTCAACTAAGATAGTAGTAAGTTCTTCGAATGCGAGTAGAGCTTTTCCAAGAAATTTTCTGAGTGGATCTTTCACCGATTTCACGAGACGTTCGTAAAATCCGCCCCACCAGGGCGCTCTTTCTACAATAAATTTCCAAGTAATTCCACGAGAAGAAATAAAATCTTTAAATTCAGAGTTCTTTAAGATTTTGGCGAAGTAACTCAAGTCCTTAAATGCGGCCTTGAAAGATTTGGCATTATCTGAATAAACAACGCTGCAACTGCCTCGTCTAGAGATAAATCGTCTAAATGCGAGTAAGAAATGTTTAGTTGACATAGATGAAACCAATTCTAAATGTATGCCTCTAGTTACTGCACAGGTAAAAATTGCAATATAACATTTTTTGACTTCCTTATCACATTTATAAAGTATTGGTCCTGCGAAGTCAAGACCACAAATTTCAAAGGGAGGATTTTCTAAAAGTCTATCTTTTGGAAGTTGTGCTGTTATTTGATTAGCTGGTTTTAAACTGTATTTTCTACAAATTAGGCATTTTTAAATTATTTTCTTGACGAGTTGTCGCCCCTTCGGTATCCAAAACTTTCTTCTGAGCACCATAGTAGTTGTTACTCCGCTATGGAAGTTCTTTGTATGCTCACGCAAAATTAACAATTCCGTAAACTTTGAGTTTTGGGGTAAAAGAATGGGCTGTTTCTCGTCGAGGGAAAGTTCTGATTCATCTAGTCTCCCTTTTATTCTCAAAATTTGTCTATCATCCAAGTAAGGTACTAAAGAACGAACCTTGGAACAATCACTAACCTTTTGGGTTTCTTCTAAATCTATTATTTCAGACCCATAAGTTTCTTTCTGGATTACTTTAATCCAATATTCTTCCGACTTTTTTAACTCTTCAGTGTCGACAGCACCTCTTTTCTTTAAGGTGTTTCGGGTATTATATATATTTCGGAATACAAAGGCAGTTACTCTCAATAGTTTGAGATAACTGCTAAATTTATCTATGTTCAACAGTTTTTCGCGATTTTCGAGAATTACTTCATTCTGAGAAATGTCTCTAAATTTATTTTTGAGTTCCAGATTTAGACTGCTTACGTTTTGTTTCTCGATTTTGGGCCAAAACTGTTCTGTTTGCTTAAGCCAAGGTGGTCCATGCCACCAAAGTTCACTATCTTTCAATTCCCTTACGGAAATTCCTCTGCTTAAAATGTCAGCAGGGTTTTCCTTTCCGAGGCAATGATGCCACTTCGATGGTTCAGTCAGTTTTTGAATTTCTTCTATTCTATTTTTAACGAACGGTTTAAAACGAAACGGTTCCCCTTGAATCCAGTGGTAAACGATAAACGAATCTGTATGAAAAAAGCAGGACTTTTCGAATTTTAAAGTTTTGGAAACTTTGTCACACAACCTAGCAGAGAGCAATGCTCCCATCAGTTCCAATCTCGGCAGAGAAAGAGTCTTTAACGGGGCAACTCTGCTCTTAGAAGTCACAAAACTAGTTGAAATAGTCCCATCAGTCCTGACGACTCGAAAATATATTACAGTTCCATAGGCCTTTTTAGACGAGTCGGGAAAAGAATGAAGTTGCACATCAACTACATTCGAGTCCGTAAAGTCATAAAAGCGAGGAATCGACACTAAATGAAGGTGTTTAAGTTCATGACACCATTCTTTAAAGAGCTTTTTAACAATCTGGGGCATTTCCTGATCCCAAAGTAGACCCATTTCCCAGACATTTTGAATAAGAACCTTCAAACGAATCACATTGGGAGCTATCAATCCTAGAGGATCAAAGATCCGACCAGCAACTTGTAACAAAAATCTTTTTGTATCAGTTCCTTTCGATATAAAGGATAGAAGATTTTCTATGTCAAAGTAAAATACATCCCTATCAGTGTCCCAGGAAATACCAAGCACTTTATAATTGATCATATTTTGACCAATAGAGTTCGATGAAGTTTCCATAGAGAAACCATTCTTCTCCCACAGTTCACGCAATTCAGCAGAATTAGTAGCCCATTTGTGCAAAGGCATATTTGCTTCGCTAAAAATCTGGACACATTCCACGCTAGTTGTATAGGCGGATGCCACAGTACTTTGACCTCCTAAGACGTCATCTACGTAAACAAATTTGTTTAACAGTTCGTGAGTTTGTGGGAAAAGAGAAGAATACTTCTTCAAGTGGTATTTTATCGTTGCAGTCAGCAGAAAGGGTGAGCTATTTATTCCGAATAAAACTCTATTAAATCTTAAAACTTCTATAGATTCTGAAAAGGATTCTGGATTGTCAGTACAAAAGAATTTTGTTACATTTTTATCAGAATCATCTAACTCTACATTTAAAAATGCTTGTTTAATATCAACTGTAAACGCGATTGGATGCTTTCGAAATGATAATAAAAGTTCATATAAATCAGGATACAAATTGGGACCTATATGCAAACTGTCATTTAATGAAAATTTGCCTCTTTTATGCGAAGAAGCATCAAAGACAATTCTGAGTTTACTTGACACCCTATCATGCCGAATTACTGCCCTATGGGGTAAATAAAATTCCGCGCCACCTACTACATTTGAGTTAGGAACACGTTCAACTATGTTTTGTTCTACATAACTATCTATTACGTTCTTATATTCAGTGTATAAAGACTGGTCATTTTTAAACTTATGACACAATTTTGAAAATCTTTCATGAGCTATTTCATAATTATTATCAAGTGACTCTTTCAAATTATCCTTCCAAGGAAGTTTAACTACATATCTACTATCTCGGAATTGAATATTCTCTTCAAACTCTTGTAGAATTTTGTTATCCTTACAATTTAAATTTTCGTTTATTGGTTCAATTCCAAGGTTTTCTAATTGCCAAAATGCTTCTAATTGTTTTGAAATATCTTCCTCTACAACTACTTTCATAGCGAAAGAATCACTAGAGTTTTTGTTTCGGGGGCCTGATATACGAATTAAACACCACCCATAGAGAGATTCAGCAGCTACAAGTTTCCGACTAATACGTTTAATTCTACCCGTCATGACATCGTAATAGTTATCAGCACCGATTAAAACTGAAACGTTAGCATCACTGTTAGTTGTATCAGCTAATTTCAAGCCTTTCAAATGTTTACTATAAATCGAAATATCAATGTCAGGCGGAGGAATATGCGCAGCGGATATCTTTTCAGTTTCTAATGCTTCTATTTCTAAATAAGAATTTGGATCATCTTTATTTTCTAACCTTATTTTGACTACATTAAACGTTTTTTCGACAAGAGATGTATCTCCAAACGAATAGACCAATAGTTTTTCTTTTCGAATGACAGGGAGTTTCAATAATCTCGAAAATTTCCTCTCAACGAAACTCCTCTGCGCCGCTGTGTCGGCTAACAAACGGCAATTTCTAAACTGTTTATTATAACGAGCAACGACAAACGCAGTTTGCAATGAAACCCTCTGTGTTTTGGTTTCGGTCTGGCAAGAAGATACGCTAGCAACATTATCATCGGATTCTTCTTTACGCGAGTTGGAAGTCGTTTTATCCGAATTATTTTGATGAAACCTATAACAAAGTGTTTTAGAATGTGATTTTAAACCACAAAACGAACACCCTTTTTCTTTTTTAAGCTTTGGACAAAATGCAATTGAGTGTCGACCCGAAAAACAAAAGAAACAAAGTTTATTTCTTTTTAAATGATCTCGTTTCATCTCTATGCTCACCGAATCCCAAGAAGATGAATCATGCAAGTTCTCGCCACAAAATATACATTTATTATTAGCACTTGAATGATTGACTAAGAGCTCGGCTGCCGAAGAATTATTGCCTCTCTGCTTACTGTAAGCACTTCTGTTATAAGACCTTGAGCCGAAAGCGAAACTACTGCACTCTTGATTTGAGCTATTCGGAATTTGTTTTTCTTTTACGGACGAATGAAAAGATTGGGCTCTCTCACGACTCTGAATTTCTTCACCTAGAAACTCGAGAAGAGCTTTTAAATCCCAATTATCACTTTTATTTTTTCTACTGAATTCTAGAGTTAAATCAGAGGGCAATACTTTCAATAATATCGGGGTTAAAAGATTACCGTACGATTCTGAATTTATGCCTAAACTTTCTAAATTTCTTATTTCAGTTTCAGCCCGATCATATAATTTTCTCAAACTATTCGTATCGCTCGTATTTTTTATGGGAGTTATGCTAAGATGAGATCCTAAATGCGCATTAATGAGTAAATTCTTTTGTCCAAAGCGAGTTTTTAATAGTTCCAACGCAGCATCATAATTACTTTCCGTTAATGCAAAACCTGAAATGGCTTTCGCTGCGACACCTCCTACTAAACTTTTAAGAAAATGAGTTTCTCTATTTTAGATAAACCACTATTTTTATCAATCGCATTCTCGAACTGACTAAAAAACTCTAACCAATTTTTGTGGTCACCGTAGAATTTATTAACAGTTAATTTCGGTAATTTAATCGATGACCTAGGCTCCTGAATTACGGTATCTATTGTCGAACTAGGTACATTAGTGGGGTTAACAAATGTCGGTGGTACAACGGGATTAGTTAGACTAGCTATTTTCTGTGTAATTTTACATTTATAGGAAATTAAATTCTCCATATAGGCCTCATTTTGTTCGACTTCTTTTTCGATGTCTTTTGCATCGATAACACTAAGAAGTTCATTGTCCGAAACTTTAAGACTATCAATTTTCTCAATTAATTGGTGGTACAATATTTCTAAAGTATGAACATTACTTTCGATAACTAACGTAGTATCTAAACTGTCCACAAACTTAGTCGCGCCACATTTCAGGGCTTTACGCTTGTTTTTTATTTTATCAGCATCCATCTTAACTAACAAACAAAGGAATCGAAAATAAATAACTCACCCTAATTTCCTAGAGTATTGAGTATCCAGCTTTAAGTAGATGCACTATATCACACTATAACATTATAATATCCAATGGAATACTAATAGAACTGCGCTGATGACTACAGCCCACAACGAAACGAAACTATGCTATTAAACCAAAGCTATCTATAATGGCGGAATTAACTGCGTAGTTAGTAATGGCGACGAGGAGCAGTGCCGATTCCCGGCCGATGCACCATGAAGAAAAAATAGCAATTAGCTAACTATCTATAATTAATGGTTCCAGTAACGGACACTGACACTCACTAAATCCATACGCAGTTAAATTTTAAAATATTTAATAAAAAAACATCTATAAATTTGGCCGATTAAATCGACCCGAAACGAATTACAACTTCCTTCTACAAAAACAAACAAAGAAGTGTCAGATGGCTTATTAAAAGTAATATCGTTATGATGGAGAGCAGCTCCCTCTGGCGTTGAGGCAAGATGGTTATGTCGGTTGCGGTATTTTCCACACCTGTAGAGTCATGACTGCCTGGCAGAGCATTTCCATTGCATTGGAATATTTACGACTCCTGGCTGCTTTTTCTGTAATTCGGTAAATAAATTGAATAGATACTTCTTCTGTTGTTGTGCATCACTTCAAGGCGACTCAGAAACGGCATTTTACTGGTGTGCTAGAGAGCCTTTGAGGCAATAACTTCTATCTCTCCTCTTCGTGCTCTATATTTTATATCTGTATTTGCCTTCGTTGGAAATAAAGAAATATATTCTACAACCACTCCAAAATAACCAGTAAATAGAAGGTATATAAAGAAACTGTTTTATAACAGCTTCAAAAAATACCTACTTTCCCTTTCAATGGCTACATTTATTCTTCTCTAATTTTTTTTTTTTTTTTTTTTTCTAATTTCAAAGAATATGATTCGGCCATTCCATACTTCTTTTTATTCAATCAATTGAATTATTTAATGTATACCTTATTAACAAAATTTTTTTAGCGAATATAGAACGAGAAAAAAATGCTCTGAGCTGGAATAAGACTGGGATAACCAGTCTTATTCCATTAACTCAAGGTATTTAAGTTATCTTTGTGATTTTATTTTGACTCCATTTTAAGAGATTAATCATTTATACGATGACTTCCGGTTAGCTAAAGATATTAAAATATTTTTTCTTTCTATCTCTATATATCATGAGATAAACTCATCATTGAGTTCCTGTTTGCAATAGTATATATATTACGAATGAGAGAAAATTAGAAGCACGAGAAAGAACGAAATCAAATATAGCTTATGCACCTAAAAACAAGCAAAAAAGAAGCGCAAGGGTGGAGTAAAAATTTTGTACGAAACCAGAACCCACAAATGTCTCGATCGTAAAATGAAGTCTAGAACTTTCGTCACAAAAGAGAAAAATCTGATTAAGTGGATTAGTCAGATTTGGTTTATCAAAGCACTATCCCACACAGCCATCTTGCGGTCCAGACGTCTAGGCTGGCCATCATCATTATAAAAATATCTTTTAAAAAGCAGGAAAAACCGTATCTAAAACATATAACAATTATATAAAGAGTGGTTGACTATGATTTTATATGGCCAGCAGCAAAAGAGGTTAAATTTCGTTCATCACGGCTTTCAACTATCTCCACGTCGTTTCGGTCAATATGCTAAGTGTTTCTGTAAGAGTCATAAAACTTTGCCTTTAGTTTCAAGCCTATGCCATTCTAAGTTCTCTGGATTTCTACTAAATCATCGAGTTTGTAGACTCTTAATTTCTTCTTCTTCCTGTTAAAGTGTTCTTTCCTTGTAACTTCAGAGTACTGGACTTTACCACATTTCGTATATCATCATGTTCTTGCATCATATAATTCAGATATTCCTCATTCAGTGCCTAAGTTATCTTGACGTCATCTCCGTTCCTCATCTTTGCTCCCGTAAATAATTGAAAAAGAGTTTACTTCGTGTTTCTAGTGATTGCATTGTTGATCACTCTTTGTACTCCAGTAACATACTTAAACCATTCAGGTGGATCATCCTCAGACATTTTCGATAGTACAGGTATTAAAATCCGGTGGATCCTATCAATTTTCCAATTTCTTCTCGTCCAGATCCAATTGAAATCTTTAAGTGCTCAATACATTCAGCCATTCAACAAGTCTCAAAATCTGTTGAAGTAAATGCAAAGCCACTGTTGGTAATCACTCGAGAAGGATTCCCAAACATTATCTGCTGCAACCTCAATTTTTCCAATTCCTCCCTGTGGGGTTGTTAATTTCACATGATAAAGCCACATGAATTTCGTGAATGAATCTGCGATAAGAAAAATTTGTTAACTTTTATTTATTGAAGGAAGGGATCGTATAAAATCGAAGCGGTAAGTAAATAAGAATCGAAGGAATTTTACTTAGGAATAAGATTTAAGTAACCCTCACCTTTTCAGTGTTTTATTAAACAATATACACTCTATGCAATTTACAATTACTCTCTCAATTTTACCTTCCAGCTTTCTGAATTTAGAATTCCTGGTACTAATTTTGTTCGGATATTGCTACAGCAAAATGAACTTTCCTAAGAATTTTTCGGATAATTTCATTTTGTTATGCCTTCAGGATTACTAATAGATCTCTACCCTATTCAGGCTACGTTGACTATGTCAGAAAAATCAACAGCACTTAAAAATAAAAAGCGTTCTTTCTGATTCCGTAAATGTATTATGTATGAGAATTAGATAAATAGTACGTTCGAAAATTGGATTTACAAAATTGCAAACGCGTGAACCTCTCCAGAAAAATGTCTGTATTTACGTTTTTCTCAAAATGTGGCTCTTAAGATTTTATAGTACACTTTCTTAAAAATTTACTCTATTAGTAGTGCTGATATTTTGAACATAGAAATGAAGTGATTTCTTACACAGATAATATAATTTTTTTCTAGTATACAGCCACAAATTTAAAGTTTTACGCAATATTTGTATAAAAAAAAAAATGAGAAATTTGAATAATAAAGGTTAAATTTCATTAAATTTAATTTTTGAAATTATAACTATGCTTAGTGCAGAGAATGTACGTATGTTCATAAATGTTCTGCAAATTTAAAGTTATTAATCTAATGACATTTATGCAGGATGCAAGAGGTGTGTTCGCGTCTGAGAAATGTAAATACAGCTTCGTGTGTGGCTATCAATTGCTCATACATACTAATTATTTATGTTTACAAATGTGAGTTTCTTTGCATAAACAGATACAGAAATGCAGGGACTTTCAAAACGATACGTCCGAATCCAAAATTCTATATTTTCATAAATAAATGATTCAGAATGATAAGTAATATATGAATGCAAAGGGAAAATATGGAAGTCTTTTTACAAGAGTTCAATGTAACTTTTTTAGTTACACATATAATGTCAATTCGATATGTAAGTTCCTGCCAAACACGTTATAAATTGTCAGTGGTAGTGGATTGTACAGCAACAGAAATCCATTGTTTAAGTTCACATAAAATTTGCGGGTAATGGTGGCACATTCAATTTTTGTTTTACAAACCCTCAAAAGAAGAGATCACATGGGACCATTTCAGGTGATTTAAGTGGCCAGCTGTGTAACATCATTTGTTCCTCTGCAACCAATCTGACTACGAGGAACTCCATGAAAGCTCCTAAAACAGATTTCGTGAAATAGCTTCGCGAAGAACATATGAGGACCATCGAATTTTTCCAATGTAAGACGTTCACGGATTTTGAAATCGGACTATTCCGTTTGAGTAACCCTGTATATAAGGGTCTTAGTGTTAAAATATGAGTACCATTGCTTTTCATTTAAAAAAAGTGAAAATAATTTAAACTGGACATAATTTTTTTTTAATTGTGGAAAAGTGTTTCGATTCGTTAAAAAAAAAGTTTGAATTAATCGCTGAATAACGTAGATTCAACTTTAAGATTTTGTACATTTATAATTAGAAAAGTTATACAATTAAAATAAGACAACGAATATCTTCCCGAACTTAAGGTCCTTTTTAGACTACTGTGTAAAATGAGCTACCGATCCATTTATATTTACTTACAAGAACGAAAAAGGTTTCTAATTAACTTTTATTTAAATATGGACTTAGAGGTATAAAAGTAACTCTTTTAAATGTAAAACAACATATAATTCATAAAAACTCGAGGTGTTAACAGTTTTTTTTTATCTCATATAAGTAAGTATCTAAGGTACTTAATGTACTGATCATTATCAAAATATCGTACTTAAGAACCTCAAACATTTATAAATTATGCATTACTCAAGGCTCCAAAATATTATTTTCATATGTTTTAGTACATCTTTAAGTGAAAGCGTAATGTAAAAATGTTTTTTTATTTATATTTATTTAATTCTGTTTAGTTCGTAGTTTTAAGACTAAAGAAAAGGAAAGGAATTAGTGAGCTAAGCGTATATGCAAAATTTCAGCTCAATTGGACGTGCAACCTTCTCCCCTCCTCTCCTTTAAGTTCTTATGCATACCATAATATTGTATTGTCATCGGAGCTATACGTGTATGCAAAATGTCGGCTTGATCGGATGATGCGAAGTGGGTACAATTAGAGCACATATTTTGAACTGAAAAAAAAAATATTTTTTTACTTACGGACAAAAGAAGTTAAATAAAAACTAGTACAAGGAGTAATAACTTTAGACTGGTCCTCGGCAAGTACGCACCCTCACTCTCATCATTGACTGATTCATCAAAATCCCTTCTTTACAAGATAAGGGAGGGTATACAAATAAATAACAAAAATTTACCATTACATACACACACACACACACACA
>BMAW01024987.1:674016-711908 GCA_019974015.1 Nephila pilipes
ATATATATATATATATATATATATATATCTGTGTGTGTGTAATCATATTGTTTTTCAAAGGTATACACAGTCAGAAATCTTTTAAGAATACAGGAATAAGAACCCGTAGGGATGACATCAAAAGAGCAGAGAAAAGTGTCCAATAACATCTCAGGGATTTGATCATAGATCGCAGATGCTATTCTACAGACGAATTTGATGTATAATAGATGGTGGGATTCTTAATGACATAATGAAACCATAATTTTTTAGCACTTCCAGATGGAGAAACGAAAAGATTATCTTCAGTTAGAAAACATAAGAACATGTAATAAGCACTTGCGACAGAGCTCAAAACACAACAAATGTGGAGATTTCAATTCAAAACATTGCAAATTAGAAATAAATAGGCCATGTATATATGAAAAAAAACGGTACTCTCCGCCATATGGGTGATAGCCATTATTATTAAAATTAACATATACACTGATAGCTTATCCTCAGTTTAAGTCTTACTCTAAATCCAGGTTCCTAAATTCGATAAATAATAAAATTTCTATTTATCGCAAAATTTATATTATTTTCTGGATTAAAGCTCATAATGATTTTTTAATGACATATTGCAGATTATTATGCTAAAACCATTTTAATAAAAGGAAAAGAAGTGAATGTCTCCACCCCTCCTCCTTTGCTTCTATGTTATTAAAATCCTTAAAAATAAATCAATTCACGATTGGAAGAGTTGTTGGACAACCACCTCATGGATCATACCCAAACCTCCCTTAAGTATTAATCCTCAAAGAAGTTTTATATATTCTGCCTTTCATTATTAAAACATCCTAAAGTTTAATTAAATAGTCAATAAGTTCACAAATCTAATAAAAGTGACGTCAGAAAAAAAAAGATAGCACATTCCCTCTTAACTCATTTAACTCAATCCCTCTTAACTCATTTTATAATCGTAACTTACAATTAAATGATTGTCTTAACTTTCTAACTCACTCGCACCGAGTGAAACACTTCTTGAACGCAGCAGATTCGACTCTTATTACTAATCACTAGGAATCATTTCTAACTAAGTTTAATACAAAGAATTAATTACAATTATTCTTTTCAGCAAACATTTACCAGTTTTTCATTGCCATCTATCTTTTCTTTCCTTCTTTTAAATTCTATTTTGCTTCTATTATCACCATACCTAATTCAATTAAATTTAGACAGACAGATTGAAAATTAGAAGGTGCTTCATTGATTCCATAACTGTATTATTTATGAAAATTCGATAAAAAGAACGACAAAAAAATCAAGTTTTTAAAATTTTAAATAAACATACTTTGACGTATAGAAAAATACTTGAATTTGCAATTTTCTCAAAATGTTTTTTTTAGGATTCTGGTATACTTTCCTCAAAATGCGCCTTATTCATAATGCTGATGCTTTGCATATTATTAAATGACTTTTTTTCCTATAGGAAATATATTCTCATATATCTGTATCCTCATAGACACTTGCAAATGTTAGGGACAGCTCAGTATTTGTTTTAAAATTGAGGGAAATTTTAAACATATATTTAATAAAAATTTTAAATTTGAATTTTTAAACTATAGTTATGTGTAGTATTTAGAATATTTCTCTGAAAACTTTGAAAGTTATAAATGTAATGGAATTCTTGCAAGATGTACCTAAACGTAAATTCGTGATTAACGAATATAAATACGGTTATTGATTAATAAGCACTCTATCATAGTTATTTATTTACATCTATATGAGTGATTTTTTTTGCAAAAACAGGTAATGAAAAATTTACATCTTCTATTGATTTTAATTTTAAAAACAAGGATGATTATTGAAACTTAACATAATATTCACCTCATTTTTCCCAGTCGAAGGCATAACTGTTAACTAAAGCAACTAATAGTTTTGCCCGAACATTCGTGGGGCTGTGAAAAGGGACTTTTCTGGTTTTCTTGTCCACCACTCGGGCTGCTTCTCGTTTCTACGCCCTTTGATTTTTTCTGCTATTCTTTAATAGTAGTGTTTCTTATAGGTCAATTGAAAAGTCCCCGGCCTGACACATAGATGGCGCTACTAGAATTAAATCCATATGTTTTTTTAGTTAGCCCTAATCCTCAAAAGACGCGTGTATAAATTTGACAGCTGTCGGATTATTAGTTTGTAAATTACAGCATTTTGTGTGAAGCAACTTTTGTTATTGTGAAAAAAATGGATAAAAAGGAATTTCACGTGTTGATAAAATATTGCTTTTTGAAAGGAAAAAATACAGTTGAAGCAAAAACTTGGCTTGATGCCGAGTTTCCGGACACTTCCCCAGGAAAATCAACCATCAAGGATTGGTATGCTAAGTTTAGAAGTGGTGAAATGAACACCGAAGACGGTGAACGCCCAAAAGAGGTTGTTACCGACGAAAACATTAAAAAAATCCACAAAATGATTTTGAATGACCGTAAACTGAATGAAATAGCAGACACTCTAAAGATATCAACTGAACGTGTACATCATATCATTCACGAATATTTGGGTATGAGAAAGCTCTGTGCAAAGTGGGTGCCGCGCGAGCTCACTTTTGACCTAAAACAACGGCGAGTTGATGATTCGGAGCAGTGTTTGAAGATGATCAAGCGTAATAAACCCGAGTTTTTGCGTCGATATGTGGCAATGGATGAAACATGGCTCCATCATTTCACTCCGAAGTCCAATTGACAGTCATCCGAGTGGACTGCACACGATGAACTCGCTCCAAAGCGTGGGAAAACGCAACAGTCGGCTGGCAAGGTTATGGCGTCTGTATTTTGGGATGCGCATGGAATAATTTTCATTGACTACCTTGAAAAAGGAAGGACCATCAACAGCGACTATTACATAGCGTTATTGGACCGTTTGAAGGACGAAATCGCCGAAAAACGGCCGCATTTGAAGAAAAAAAAGGTGCTGCTTCACCAAGACAATGCACCGTGTCACAAGTCAGTGAAAACGATGGCAAAAATCCATGAATTGGGCTTCGAATTGCTTCCTCCTCCACCGTATTCTCCAGATCTGGCCCCCAGCGACTATTTCCTGTTCTCAGATCTCAAAAGAATGCTCGCTGGGAAGAAATTTTCTTCGAATGAAAAGGTGATCGCCGAAACTGAGGCCTATTTTGAAGCAAAGGACAAATCGTATTATAAAAGTGGTATCGAAAATTTGGAGGGTCGCTATAATCAGTGTCGCTATAATCAGGGAATTATGTTGAATAAAAAAACTAATTTTGCCAAAAAAGTGTGTTTTACTACGGTAGGCCGGGGACCTTTCAACTGAACTGTTAGTGTCTGTTGTAGTCCTTTAAAAATTGGATTGCAAAACATATCTCTACCGGTTTTAAAACCAGGATTTTTCGCATACGTTGGAAAAGGCTGAAATTTGTTTGCAAATGTTCACTGCATCTCGTGTTTCAAATACCATTTCTTTTAAATTTTCTGCAGACATAAATATAAAAATAACGTAGAGATTTTTGCACATCGAAAAGCACCTGAAATTGTCAAAGCAATGCTTTCTGAGGTGCTCAAAAAGGAAAAATAGTGGATAAGGGTAACAAAATAAAAAATTTCTTTGTTTTAAAAATATCAAACAAAAATAGAATTGAAATAAAATGAAATAAAAATTTAAAAATTAAAAAAAAAAAAACATCTTTTCTCACATCCGTTTCTGTACAGCGCCTTTTTCTTGTCTTTTCTAAGAAAAACGTCAACTTTAAGTGAAAATGCCCCTGTCTCGTTGTCGTTAAAAATGATCGTAAATTAATTATTTAATATTTGTAACAGTTCTAACGTAAAAAATAACAAATTCAACACCTGTAACACTTTTAACAAAAAATTAATAAATCCAATGCTTGCAACACTTGTAACACAAAAAAAATTAATAAATCCAATACTTGTAACACTTGTAACATAAAAAAATCAATTAAATTTATTCAAATATTGGTAAAAGTATTTGAGTATATTTAATTAAGTTTAAAAAAAAAAAATGTAAAAAATGTTTTCATTTTGGACACAGTATGACTGAAAGAATTTTAAACTTCATAATTTTCGATTTCTTGAAAAAATATATGTTAGAGTCCCATGTTTTAGAAACATTTTAGTATTAAGAGCTTAACGATACTACCAAAACCTCCAGGTCATCAAGCAACAAATTAAACCTCGTTTAGCTTTCTTTTTGTTGTTGCTGTTATTTTTGAACATTTTTCTCAAAATAAAAAAAAGTCTAGCTTGCGCACAGGATTTCTCAAAATATATAAGTCACATTAGTTTGATATTTTCATGCGTATATTCAAAATACGTTTCTTTAAGACTTATACATCACACACACAGTTTTTAAGCAAATTATTAACAGATAGAGTTTTTTATGAAGTTTCAATGGATTTTTTCATACAGTTTATTATTTCTATAAAACTGTATTTAAAGAATATTTTTTTGTTTAAAGTTTCTTTATGCAATTATGTACAACTTCAGAAGCTAAAGATTTTTCTACTAAATGAAATTAATTTTGTTCAGTTTAATCAATGCAGTAATTTGGAATCCTGCACGTAGTAAAATATTGATTTCCGTAACTTTGAAAAGTATCAAATTTATATTTCTTTATTAAGTGTTAAGATTTATTTAAATATACGTGAAAATTTTAAAATAAATGTAATCGTATATATGTGAATATTTAATGGTATAAGTGTCGGTGTTCCTCTTTGTTTCGTTGATAAGTTATATTAGAGTGAAAAATGTTTTTCGCATACACGGATAATAAGTAAGAGTCCTGTTACCTCTTAAATGTTTAAACACAAAAAAGAACAAGCTCTACTTATAAATTTATAGTATGTGTATCAGTAATCTTATATTCGGTATTTTACTATCTCTTGCGTGTCTTGGTACCCTCGTGATGCAAACGCGTGTTATCAACTGCAAAAGATAGAGCTCCGGAAGTGGGCGCAACCTTCGAAAACATCCCTATTCGGCTTCGATCGTTATTTTGAGCAACCAGTATTTCTGTGAAGATGAGAAGCAGCGAGGGTTGGCCAAACAATTCTTGGAAGAATCGAATTGTCAGGCATATATAAGCGTGGAACATGACGGAGGGAACTTACGGTCGCGCAGAGGACTCTCAGCAGCAGCAATCATGAGCGTGAAAGAGAAACAGGTGAAGATCCTCCCCCTCTTCAAGAATCTGACAGCCTTGCCCCCGGAGACTCTGCCAGAGGCCGAGAGGGATGCCCGTCTCAAGGGAGTTGGATTCCTTCCCAGAGGGCGCCTTTTCTCTTGCTTCCACGAGGACCATCTTGGCGAGGCCCAGGCTTTGTACGAGGTACTCTACGGTAAGTTGGATCATCCTACTTAGAGAGGGTCATTTAATTCACCCCTAGTTGTTAACTTATTAACAACCCTTTGGAAATATTCTTAACTTAACCTGCACTCTTACTTTGGAAATGACGTTCTTTACTTAAACTTACTCTTATTTAACCTTTATCTGAAAGGTTTAGAAGGGTGCGAGAAATTGTGGAATACCAAATCTAAGATTCCTTGTTTTTGTGACAAATATCTTTTCATATTATTAGTAGAAAATATATATATTTTTTGTGTGGGCCTAATAATGATATTTTAACCATTCTACAGAACTATAAAAGCAATTTTTTCTCAAAACGGTTTCCCTCTTAGTTGAATATGGACATGATTTATGCATGTAGGTACCATTTTAAAGAAAACTATTACACAATGTTGTTTTATGATTCCATAAAAGGTACTTATATATATAGTGAAACAAAAATATTTTTTTTCTCTGAGTAATGTCTAAATTTTAAGAAATAATAGTGTATATGAAAAAAGAAAAAAAAATTAAAATTTTCAAGTTTAATGATTGTTTCAAAGAAAATATACAATAATAACCTTTAAAAATTTAGTTAAATATATTTTATACAATGTTTTATACATGGCAAATAAAATATTTTGCATATTAATGGAATATTATTTTTTAAAATGGTACCTAAATGAAAAACTTTTCGACTAAAAAAAACTTTTTATTTCAATAAAATTATTACGATATCATTACCTCTGTGAATAATTTTTAAAACATAAATGTCCCACAAAGAAAGAGTTTTAAAGTCGGCATTTCATTTCCCCCCTCATATTCTAGTACCTTTAAACCGAATCGGTTTTATAGACCTTAAATTCAATATGTAGCATCTTACCTTAAATACAATATGATATGAAAATTGAATTTAAAAAATTTGTTGTTAGAAATCAAAATCACTAGTAATGAGTATATTAATCAAAAATGTTTTTTATTATCACTCTCTTCAGAAACGATTTACTACAAATGTACAAATTTACTTTTAGTGTTTTTACAGTCAAAAATATGGTCCGAAAATAAACCATTCTATTCTGCAAGATTTATATTCCTGTGCAGTGAAAAAAACACTTTAAACAATTCAGTATTGTGGATTCGATATCTTTTTGGAAGAGCGGTAAGAAATTAAATTAATCAATAGAAATTCAAAAGAACATGGTGCGATATCGAAATTCCTAAGAATATCATAACATTAAATACCACAAAACAAATTGTATTCTAATTTCCTGAAATGAGATTACAGATCTGGTAGCTCTAGAGTAATAGTAAAAGTTAAACTGATAAATGTGATCTCTAAATAATATTATTGAATTATTATAATGCAAGAATTTTACATCAATAATTTCCCCAATGTACATTTCATTCTAATTTCTAAAAATGTCAGTATAGATGTAGTAACTTTAGTATAGATGTAAAAAATTAAATTAACAAACAAAAACTTAAAAGAAAACTTTTCGACTATACATATGCGGTGTCAACATTCTGGAGAATTTCATTTCCTCAATAACTCCTCTGGTTACTTTGGGTAAAAGAAAAACTGACAAATGGGAATTCTAAATAGCAATTTTTGATCCTCATCATGCTATATCAAAATATTCTTGATAATTTCCTACCTTTAATTACTTCAATAGATATAGTATTTCATTTTTTCTTAAAATGTGAAATAGAATGAAATCGATTAAAGTAACTGAAATGTCCTCGATGAAGTGAAATGCTCTTATTTTATGCCATGTTTCAAGAATGCTCCCTTTTTTTTTATTAAAAGCAATACAAGTCATATTTGAACATTGAGACATTTGTATATCCCTCTGTTTATGAAACAAAATTTCTTTCATAAATACAAATAATTATATATAATCAATTCATAATCAATAGCTGTACTTAATCTGTAGATAGTGTACTTACTTATAGGTGTGTGTGTATCTTGCATAAAAAATATCCACTTCATTTATAACTTTAAAAAATAACAGGATACTAATACATATAATATTCTATAAGCTGAACATAATAATAATTTTAAAATTTGAATCAATGACTTTTTTCCTAATGTGGAAAACGGCAGCTATAGGAGTGAAATGGATTTTGAAGAATCTTAAAAATCACATTTAGAAGAAACCGCAAGCACAAATATTTTTCTATATGGAGTGTTATTTTTGTTTATCTTAAAATTCAGTTATTTAAATGTCCTATTTATCAAATTAACAAAAAAATACATCTGCGGAATCAGCGATGCATCCTTTATTTTTTAACAGCAAAATAAAAAAAATGTAAAATTCGAAGCATTTTAAAGACTCAAGTGCTTTTACTTGTATCTCGACTTCTCTTTATTAATTTTATGTTGTGTAATTCAGCGGGTTTGGGGGAGGGGTTAAAGTATGTGCAACAGAATACTTATTATGTATTTTTCGACGCATTTTGATTCGGCGCATTTGATTTTATTTTGACAGACACATTGCAAAGATTTTCTATGTCAGTCATAATTTATAAATTTAGTTCCTTTTGCATATTCTTTCCTTCATCTTTCAAAGCATAGACGCGTTTAAATACCTCATGAAACAATTGTTCAACTAAATATTGAACTGAAGTAATATAATTGAAAGTATTTGAAATAAACGAAAATTTGTTCTAGATCAGTAGGATTTACAAGTCAATGATAAAGAAGACATATAAGACCAAAGATCATTTGTATTTAACTACAAAAATATACGTAAATAATCATAGTAAATAAAAAAAAAATATTGGATATAATTTCAGGTTGTATTTTCGCTAGTAGTATTTACACTCAAGTATATACTATGTATTTTTCACATGTTGTACAATAATTAATGGTTTGTTAATGTTATCCACTTTTGTTCACACACACAGAGGCCAAGGACTTCAGCGACTTCCTGAATCTTGCAAAGCAAGCACGAGACATCGTTAATGAAGGCCTGTTCGCTTTTGCTCTGTCCGTAACTGTGTTGCACAGAGATGACTGTAAGGGAGTCGTCTTGCCCCCCATCCAGGAGGTGTTCCCTGATAGGTTCATTCCTGCCGAAACCATCAACAGGGCCTTGAAAGCTGACAAGAAATCTGCAAACGAAACCAAGGTAGGTTATCGTCTACATTCAATAGATAGCTTTTAAACTTCGTGTTCTTCATAAAGCGTTCAAAAGCGTCTCACGGTAGCGCAATGCACATTTTATTATCTTCACAGATTTTATAAGTGCATTTGAACCTTTGTGTCATCCAAATCAATCATCGACTCCATTGATCACTGACACATTAAAAAAACATTCATAACCTAAAATCTCAAAACATCTAAATGTTATTTTGTTGGGTAATTTTCCACTTTGGAATCACTTTCAACGAAACGGTCGATAGTGAAGCTAAATCTGTCTCCGGCCCCTTCCTTCTCTACTGTGGCATCTTAAAATGCCTTAAAACAGCTATTCATAATCATTGGCAGGATCGATGGAATCTGGAGAGAACTGGTAAATTAAATCTTGTGAAACCCACCATCCTTCATCGGATTTCATTTTTAGAAGACAAGACGTTATTTTAAAACGCGTACGAATTGAACCCACTAGACATATATATAGTTAAACATCTCTTTCTGGGAGAAAATTCTTCAATGTGTAATAATTGCGTTTGTCTACAGACTACTAGAGACTTATTAACAGAATGTTCTGTTTTTAACTTGCACCCTTTAAACATTTTAAATCCTACTTATGATCTTTAATCCAACTGATTGGGGAAAATTCCCAACCAAATTTATTTCGATTTTTAAATAACATCGGTTTTACTCTACGTATATATATATATTTTTTAAATTCTAACTTTATTCGATATTTTACCCTGTGGTTGACATTGAAATCGTTCTACCTAATAAAATATTAATATATTCATTTCAGGTTTCACACAATGTATGCAATGAGAATTCACGCGACTAACCCTCCAAAAGCAGTAAGAATTACAAAGATAAGAATCGGATTGAAGGCTCCCCTCTCCCGGCCATTTTGATTTCATAAACATAATGTTAATTTCTATTATCGCCTCCATTCTATACTATTTTATCTACTTGAAAGCAAAAAAGTGCAACCGAGAGAGCAAAAAATAATAAAGGTTTCTGTGGAATTGCATTTTTAAAAACATTTTGGAATATTTTTTTTAAATATTAGAACCCTATAAAAGGTTCACTAAAATAGGAGTAAAAATATTTTATAAGAATCGACAAAAAAACGTAATTCAGTAGAAACCTTCTTTAATTTTTGCTCTTTCGGATATACTTGTTAGTATTTTAAATAAACAAATGAGCAATGATATTTGAAGAGGACTGCAGAAATTCCATAGGAATAACATTACGTTCACGAAATCAAAACGGCCAGTAGACGGAAACCTTGACTATATTTAGAGCCTATTTACAACTGCTGGTAATCATATCATTCAACAAATACCTTAGAAATATCGTTGAAATGGCAAACATATAACATTGGATAATTATTCATCCATAAAATAGTTATATACAAATCTCTGTATTTTTGAGAAAAAATTTCCGAAGAGAATCTATAGCATTAATACATGTCTCCGCTTTGGAACATTATTGTTGGAGCCCTCTTCTATCCGAAAAAAAAGTCCTCAATTAGAGTAATATTCTTCAACATCAGGAGAAGACAGATTTCATGGGAAATTCTCTTTTTTAAAGGTCATTGAAATCCAGAAGACTGGAAACATCCTCGATCCCGAATACAACCTGGCTTACTTCCGTGAGGACATCGGCATCAACGCTCATCACTGGCATTGGCACTTGGTCTATCCCGCCACCTACAGACCCGATTTCTTCGGCAAGGTCAAGGACAGGAAAGGAGAACTGTTCTATTACATGCACCAACAGATGTGTGCGAGGCAAGTATTGATTCATTACTTTCCACTGGACAAACATTTGCCAGTTACAATAATGTATCGGTACCTCAAAACGAAAAACACAGACCATTAAAAAAAATCGACGAAATAATGATACGTAAAGATAAACAACGCCGATATGACATCAATAATGCCCAGTAAGCCGAAACGAAACTGATTCTGGAGGAAAAAAAATTGATAAATTCAAACAAAATTAAACGAGAATGTAACGATTATAGTAATTTTATGGAATAAATATATTATATAAATAATTGTATATTATAACGCAATTAAGAATAATTATAATTCTAATATATTATTATAAATTATAATTATAAATACTTTTTATTATTTATAATTATAGATATAATAATGTTAAATATTTATATAACTGTTATTTACAGTTTTAAATAATTATTATAATACAGGCAATTATTTTAATTTTTAGGTATTCTAGTTGAATTTAACGAATAAAATAGGTGATTATAGTTTATATTAAAAATATAAATTTAAGAAATGTTTGCATCATGTAGTAAGGTAATAAAATAAGATTTACATTAAAAAACAGACTTATCTCTTAAAATAATTTTTTTTTGGATGAGGATAAATTCATTCACTGCAAATTGAACAATTAACCTTTTTTTAAAATTTAATTTATCTATTCAACTTTGTAAAACATTCATGTTGCCCTTTCGCTCCAAACCATAAGAAAAAATGTATCTCAAAATTTGTAAACATATTTAGTGAATAATTAAAAAAAAATCTCCGTGGCGTTTAATTATCACAAACAACAATATATAATTCAAAATGATATGTGATTAAAAAGCAAAAAGAACTACATAACGTATTTTTAAAATATCGTCTGCTGCTTTTCATAAATATCCTCTACCGCTTTCAATGAATAGCGATCAGAGCAGAAAAACCATGATCTATATAGAAATGTCCAAAAGAAAAGCTTTCAGGGTTACCAAAAAACCAATTTACCAAATTGGAATTGTTATCGCACCTAAAAGTCGTTAAGGGGTAACCAATGCTTCACTTTAACCCACTTATCTCGTGAGAAACATGAATAAAAAAAATTTCTCTCATGATACTTTGCAGGTATGATTGCGATCGTCTTTCTGTCGGCCTCCAACGTATGACTCCTTTCCAGAATTTCGAAGATAAGTTGGAAGGATACTCCGCCCACTTGACCTCCTTGGTCAGTGGTCTCAACTACGCTTCCCGCCCCGGTGGCATGTCCCTCAGGGATGTCCGTGAGGTGGACGTGCAGGACATGGAGAGGTGGAGAGAGAGGATTTTGAGTGCCATCCACACCGGTCAAGTGATCGACAACCATGGCCAAGAGGTTCCTTTGGACCTCGAAAGGGGCCTTGACATCCTGGGAGCCTTGATCGAGTCCAGTCACGAATCTCTCAACAAGGGATACTACGGAACCCTGCACAACTGGGGACACGTCATGATTGCCAAGATCCACGATCACGATGGAAGGTTTAAGGTGTGTCCTGTTACTCTTCGAATAAATTTGCTCGGCTGTTGATATCCTTTAAATATGGTTTGAAATATCTCAATCTGAAAAGAAAAAAAAAGAATGCTGACTTCAATATCTAGGAATTAACGTTCTCTTTGATTGAATCCGATTACGATTCGCAAATAAAATTGGCTTCAATGGAATCTTGTAACGAATTATAGAAATTACTTTCACTTGGATGGAATCCAATTATTATTTTCAGAAACCATCGTTTGGTATGATGGGATTCCACAATCATTATATTTAAAAATTATTTCTCGCTTAGGTGGAATCCTGTAACGATTCGTATAAGATAACACGCCCTCTGACTGAATCTAGTCATGATCTTAAGAAAATTAAAATTCGCTTTGGTGGAATCTAGGAGTAATCTTAGAAATAAGCGTTTGCTTTGACTCTTAATCCAGTTACGATTTGGAAGATATTTTAACCTCTCAGAACAAAAGTGAACATTACGTTCATTAAAACATTATTTTCAAAAAGACATTTTGTCCAAAAATAAATAAATAATTATTTTTGTTTTTTTTATACAAACACTCAAATTTAAATATATATAATATTATCAAATTTGTAAATTATATAATCATATACATATTCCAAGATTTTTTAAATACATTTTTTCAACATCTTACTATTTTAAGTGTGTTATGATAATAATATAAATGTTATTTTACAATTACAAAATAAAAAGAATGTGAAAAGAGTCTCATTGTCATATTCCTTCGACAGGAAAATCCCGGTGTTATGGACGACACCTCCACTGCTCTCCGTGACCCCATCTTCTACCGATACCACAGGTGGATGGACAACATCTTCCAGGAATACAAGCGCCGTCTCTCCAGCTACACCCCTCAGGATGTAAGTAAAATAAAGGGAATCATCTAAAGATTGAGCTAGGTAGTAAAAATTATTACATACAAAAGAACAGAATTTACCACCAAAGAGACAAGTTAATTCGAATACTTCATTTAGTCTTAATGAAATATTGGAATTAAAGCAAACTATAAAATACTGAAGTGGAAAATAATGTACTTTTCAAATATTGAATTTAAACGATAAATTATTAAATTGAATACATTTTAAGCCATATATATGATTAAAAATATTATTTTTCATACCTTAAAATTACAACAAGCGATAATTATTTAATTAAATATATTTTAAGCCAAACAATTGAAAACCTTTATAAAAATTAAAACAAACTATAAGTTATTAAAATGAATATATTTTGAGCTAAATGTAATAATTGCTGCCGTAAAATGAATTAATTTTTATTCATGTTCTATTTCAATCTATTGAAAACAAGTTTAAGAGAAATTTATTATGATATATTTTTGAAAATTAAGTTCATTTCTGATGCAAGCAGGCATCAAACATTAACTCAAAAACTTTTAGGGTAAAATTTTTAAGACATAATTTTGAAAATAAAGATCATAAGCAGATACATAACATACGTACAAAAACACAATAAAATTTTTTAAAGTGGTCGGGTGATCATTTTGTGGTTGACTAAAACAATAGATTAAAACAAATTATAATACTGGATAATTATAATTTCATCTCTGAACAAACATTTGGTGGGTTGAGCCTTAAGCGTAAGTGTTACAGAGCATGTGGGAAAAGATTATAGGTGATTGTAGGGAGAGGAGGTCGATATAAATTACAAGATTTCTGATTTAAAACTATTAACCTCGCCCTCTCATCAGAATCAAGCAATGTTAATTGACGTTAATTTAAGGAGCATCCAGAATTAAATGTGATACTTGTGTAAAATTCCGTCCACCCTTTTCGCTAAATCAGAAAATATCACCTAAAAGATGCGATAATTTTTCAAAGTTTCAAATGTTTTTGACACCTTTTAACAGACGAAAGCACACAACGACAATACCAACAAGCCTCAGTAACTATTTCTCTATTCAAACCAGGGTACGTTTTGTAATATCCCAGTATAAAACTGTTTTGTATGCATATTTCAGCTGAGTTTCCCCGGCGTCCGAATCGTGAACGTCACCGTCAACGCAAAGGTGCCAAACCTTGTACACACCTATAGCAAGGACTCTCACTTGGAGCTCTCTCACGGAATCAACTTGAAGAATAAAATCAAGGTACGTTCGGAATCATGTAGTCGTTAAAAAAAACTTTGTTTTAAATGAGCAAACTATCTCATGTAACCCTCTCACGTCACAGGTGAAGTATGAGCACTTGGACCATGAACCCTTCAGCTACACCATTGGAGTGACCAACGCTACCGGAGCCACCAAGAAGACCACCGTCCGAATCTTCCTCGCCCCCAAGTACGACGAATTAGGAAACAGACTCGTATTGGAGGACCAGAGGAGGCTGTACATCGAACTCGATAAATTCACCCACGTTCGTAAGTATTTGTCAGTGCCAAAAAGAACTCGTTTTTTTCCTATTATTCTGTATTTTCCGATCCATCATTTAAAAATTTCCTCTCATATGTTTGAAGCTGTATCATATTTTAATTAACTTGGGTATCTGGTTAACGCAAAAATTGGCATCTCTGAGATCCAAAATCGTATTTTCACGGATAAAAAAAAAAACATTATTTGAACTCTACTCTATACTGAGGTCCCTTTTTCTCTCCAGAGAAGTAAAGCTTCTTATTTATAAAACCCTCATTGGGCCTTTCTTAATAAATGTTTGAAAACTGGGTCTCTAACTAATAACGGATAATTCAAAATTGCAATTTTTTAGGGAATGGTTATTAGAAGTATCCTCAGTGGCGTCAAAGAAAATGATCTTCGAAGAAGATGTTTTAATTCTGAAATTTATTGAAATTTTAATGAGGTTATCTTGGAAGAATCTTCAAAAGAATACCTAATCTCACCCTGGTCTGTGTTGAGTCAAATATTATGATGATTTTCTGGTCCAGAAATCTGAGATAGAAACTCGGCTTCTCAAAATCTCGGTTCATTTGTTAACCTTTCACACATTTGGAGTAGATAGAAAAAAAAATTACATTTTTGTTCATAACTAACTACGAACGAGCCATTCATAATCAATAGCCATAATTACATTTTTAAGTTGAGTATTCATTTTTAGGTACATCTTGTATAAAAAACACACTACATTCATAAGTTTAAAAAATTCCAGATTAGTTATAAGCATAATATTTAATACATTGAACATAATCACAGTTTCAAAAATTAAATATAATATATTTTTTTAATTCTTAAATTTTATAATTTAAATCTCCCATAACTTTTACACAAATAGTGTGTAACAGTTAAATTTCATGTGCGTTAATTAATTACATTCGCTACACTGGCAAAACCTCATTTCATTATGTGTGAAGTATCAGGGCTCTGGATGAAGTATATTTTACTTCAAGTGTACCAGGATCATTCAAAACCCCATTTTGAGAAAAAAGCGTAAATACAAAAAATTTTCTTTGTAGCACAAGGCTCGTGGGATTTCAGTTTTTAAAATTCAATTTTCGAAAGTTCTGTTTATCAAATTCTCATAAAAGAAATATATCCACGGAACCAACAAAACTTCTAATTTGAAGTAATTAATCCTACCATTAGGCGTGGTGTGGAAGTTTGAAGAGGAAAGTGCTAGCTCAGGTGCTTGTCCTCATCACTTGACCAAAGCTCGAAATGACGAAATCCGTCGCCAATAGCCCTTGCATAGTGCGACGTTAATAAACAATCATTCAATCAAAACCAAACAATGTTTGGACTGACTTTTGTGGTCAACGAGAAATTTTACACTCCCTCAATGGCTTACTGATTCTTTGTCTCAATGTGTAGTGCAACCCGGAAAGAACGTCATCAACCGAAGATCTGTGGAATCTTCCGTCACTCTGTCTCACGTACCCACTTTCGAAGAACTCGAAAAAGGCGAAGGAGGGGCAAACAGGGACACCGAGTACTGCAGCTGCGGATGGCCAGAGCACATGCTCGTCCCCAGAGGTACTCCACGTGGAATGGTCTTCCACCTCTTCGTCATGCTCACCGACTATGATCAAGACAAGGTAAGACTCTTCTCAGTGGGCTACTCTTCTTGTTTGGATCCTATTTAACGTGGGCTGCTTGGCGCTGTGAAACGTTTTGAGTGATAAATCGTCAAATTGGTATCCTTCTCTAAGGTTAGCTAATTTCAGGTAATCCTAAACTATAAAAAGTAATGCAAATTTCCGTTACTCTTCCCCCCCCCCCCGCTTCAACTGGATCCAATTGTGACACATTTCTGAGCGCTACGATTTTAGAAAATGGATCATATTGAAAAATTTGCTTTTGCCAAAAGAAAGAAAATCAGCATATAAAAGTGTTAGAGATTCAAATAAAATCCTTTTTAAAAACAGTATTGCGTGAATTTCTTTGTAAACGTCGTCAGAAACCGTTTTCCTGTCGTTGAATGCAGAAGTCCCTTCAGAATAAAAGCAGTGAATTTTTCCCGTTTATATAAGTCGCTTTCTATATTTTATGCAATGACTTTTACAAGTATTTTTTACAAATGCAAAGCTTGCAATATTTTAATTCCGACAACACGCCATCTTGTTTCCATTTGAAACTATCGATAATCGGAAAATACAGCTAAGGCACCTCTAAGGAGCGGTTTTGAAATTCATGCCAAGCAGTCACCGTAAAATAAGATTTTACCTTTTTCTCACGGGGAAATTTTCAAAATAAAACCATGATACATAGAATATTAGAAGCAAGGATGCTCTATTGTGTTTGAATGTGTGTAGCATAATCTGTACAAGAGGTATGCGTAGTGATAGTTTTTGTTAGTAGAGGGGTTTAAAGCCAAATACTCGCTCAATTCTCGATTAAAAATTTATATAAAACATACTTTTTGAAAATTTTCAGGTCTTTTTTAAGCGGTTGAAACACTTCAATATATATTTTAGGAGGGAAGAGTGGTTTGATGACAAATTATATCATGATGATGTTTGACATAACAAATGCAATCACATGTTTCGAGTCAATGTGTCATAGTAAACATTTTACCTTTTGATAAATTCACATGCTGAACATTGAAGCAGTGCCCGAATAACCGAAGCTGAAGGAGCGAAACATACCACATGGTAACAAAGCGAAAAGAGAGAGCCGCCAATGGCAAGCGACGGCTTTTTTGTAACTAGAAGAAAGGGGAAATCCCGAAGTTATATTAATTCTGCAATTAAAAAAGTTTCTTGATTCTATCACAGTATTGCGAAACGAGAGTTTTACAGTTAGAGAGAAAAAAAAGGCGTTAAACAGAGAAAGTATGTCAAAGAGAGAAATAAATTTAATGAGTTCATCACAGTTCTCATTACTTTGTTTTCAAATAATTTTGAAAAAATTCCTTTCCCAACATTACTTAACTAAGAGATCTGGTGCAGAACAAGTAAGTCAAATTTTTCTTTTCAAGTGCTGTTTTTTTTTTTTTTTTCATTGCCTCTGGTAAATATGGCTGTTTCTATTAGTGCAAGAGACAGGTACGAATGTGAATTCCTTTGTGACAAATAATGGGAGAAAAAGACAACATTACTCGTTGCCTTCTTTACATCTGTTTTCCACTCATCACAGATTTTTATTCGAAAACTTACCTTGTTCCCCTCTCTGATTCTGAACTAACAGCCTTAAAAATGTGTGCGGAATTCGCAAATACTACAAGTGGTTCACTTGTATGACCCATCCCCATGTATGTTTACCCATGAGTCGTTTATATCATATCCCATTACTATGAGAATATCTCAATTCATTAATTAAATTATCGACACATCCCCCATATATTCTAGGTCAGAAACAATTGCAAAATTGAGTTCATTTTAAAAAGCGCATGGGCCGTCTTGCAGGACTGGTGATACACAATATATATTTAACCAAAAAATTAACTAAAGAGCACGGGTGAGTATTACTAGACGTGGCGAAGAAATGTGACACGCGGATCAGGAAAAATAGCATCAGCCATTGCAGCAAGCCTTATCTATTTGACCCAGAAGCGTATGATACCCGACAGACTGACTGCTCGGTTTTTTTGGTCGCAAATTATTTAGCACTAGCATTGTTTTGTAATTACAGGATAACTTTTTATATCACATTCCGTACAAATACATTTAATTCAATAAAATATAACTTCCCTTCATTTATTGCAGAATGTTTTTAATTTCTCTAATGGGGTTCGGGAGGATGATTCACTACCTACGATTAGGGAAGCAAAAGTGGTAGCAGTTTTTAAAGTGAGAATTTGAATTTGTATTAAGAAAGCCAAAATAAATGTGATAAATCGAACTCATCACTCACACATGGCACATTAAATATATCAATGTGGTCCGCCGGAATAATATGTATTTTCAAAGCCCCTAGCAAAGTCTTTTGGGTTGGACATGCCTGTTATAGATGTTCAATAGAGCAGATTGTTCCTTCAATCAGGAGTCTCTGCTGATCTTACCTAAAATAAAATTATTTCCCACAGGTCCTGGATGATTCTGCCGCTGTCGTGTGCTCCGATGCCGTAAGCTACTGTGGCGCCAAGGATCAGAAGTATCCCGACAGACGTGCCATGGGCTACCCCTTCGACCGCCCCATCAAGGCCAGGACACCCAGCCAGTTCCAGACCCAGAACATGTCTTTCACAGAAGTCCGCATCCAATACGGCGGACACAAGGCCTAAGACAATAGCTGTGACCTAAAAAGGCTCTTTGTGCAGTTTCTGTATTGAAATTCTTCGTAACGATTAAAAAAAGAAAAGAAAAGAAAGAACATTTTACAAAATATTTTAACAATCTGAATGACTTTGACCTCTTTTGAAATGTTGAAAAATGAGATGATAACCAATATTTGTTATCGATCACTTGTATCAGAAATTTAATGCACTCAATAAAATTCTTCGATTAGCTCCAGAATTGATTCATTGAAATACTCTCACCACCGATTTAACACATTCATCACTACGATAACATACCTTTGTTCAAACCCTAGCTCTGAAGTAAGAACAGATAATATTTTTTTTTTTCAAATGAAACTTTGATAAAATTGCTGTTTACCCAACACCTTTGGTGCGGTTTTACAAATCGTCAATTCGACGATTTTTGTAATCGCGCAAATCTCGTAAACTCCATAGAGTGTTAAATGAAAGAATAGTAAAACATTTTACTAACCTATTTTGTCTATGAATCCAATAAATGTTTTTGAAACTTCCTAATCATTTTCGTAAATTTATTTACTTCCACAAGTAATATATTTAATGCAAAACCTGTTATTGCTATCCTATCCTTTTCTGGTAAATCAAACTAAATTCCCGATATTTTAACAACATATTCCCATAAAATTAATCCATCTGTTGATTTAGTCATATCATAATAAATTATTTAAAATGTTTCCCAGTGCCCTACAAGAATAAAAGAATGATAGGACTTTAGAATGAGTATGTGAATTTTAATAATAACACACTAGCTTAATGTTTTCATTGCATTGTCTCGAAGTTCCTTCTGAACCTTTTTAAAACAAATTTAGCGAAATAAACAATCAAAATAAAAATTACATATAGTAATTTACTAAAAGAAACTTTTCAAACGCTTTATTAAAAAGTACTTAATATTTATAATAAAACATAATTACTTGCCTTAAAATGGCATATTACAATTCTGAAAAGCTAAATAAAAGAATGTGGATATTTTTACATTACATCGATAAATAAATTTCCCAAACAATTATGGCATACACAATAAAAGCCACCTTTGCTTAAAATATTGTAAAGAATAAAGCTTATAAAAATAAACGTTCGTGTATTAAAACATAGTTTTGCAATATAAAGTACGCATAGTATAACTTATGTGTAATTTTTTACTAACGCCACACTGAGAAGCAACACGAGTCATTTTGAATATCGGTCCAGCGAAGAGGACGACACCTGATCTGACACCTCCCTCTACAAACTTCCACACCACGCGGGTTAGGAGAACTTAGAATTCTACCAGATTTAACGTGCATGAGCCCGCTATCCGACAAGTTTGTAATTTATGGACGTGCATTGGAAGTTAAAACTAATCAATCACATACAGCTGGAAAACAAATAATCTAGACAGAGGTAAAACATTTTCTATCACCTAATATCACATTTGATTGAATGACTAAATTCGTGCTTTGAAAATATGGTAGTGAATATGATAATGCAGGAGGACACAGCTTTCCCAAGAATTTAAAGACACCACTGCATTTTGATTCGTTAAATTTGTTGTCTTCGCTCAATATTAGGATTCAGTTGCGCCTGTTTCTATTTCTTAAGAACTTTTAAGAAGCTCCTACGTAAAGCTTATTAAACAAGCTTTCAGGATAGAAAATCGCAGATCGTCTTATTCAAAAAAAAATTTACAAGTAAATTTTCTTGCATTTAGTCAGTGCGTCTTTCACAAAATGTCAGTCGAGCTCTTCACTGTAATATTTTAGAAGGGTTTATTAATATTTACATAGAACAATATAAACTAAACTATTAATGAATAAATTAGAATTTCTGAAACGCACAGAGCAGCAAAAATATTTATCATTTATAGTACGTTTATGTACATACGTTTCACCACCTAATGTTTGAGAATTAAAACTAGGAGTTTGTAATCTATATAAGAAATTATAACTTTAAGCCAGAGATAGTTAAAAAGAATTGCATTTTAAATAATATTCAATTATAAACATTAGATATTGTTTTTTAATCTAGTTTATCGCATTACATTATTCTTTTTCTTGCTATCAGCGAAAATACTGAATATTCGATAAAAAATATCAGTGGAAGATACAGAAGAGAAAATTAACGTAACAATCGTATAGTAAATTTTTTTAATTATTGTCTAAACTTTTCAAATCCCTGATTTACACAATTCTTTTAACTTACTTTTTATGAAAAGAAGAAAAAAAAAAAAAAAAAACACGAACACACGATTACTTATTAATTAATCATTAAAAACATCTCCAATATTTTAGTTATATTTCTCAAAATAAATAAATAAATAATTTTTTAAAAGGATCGGTTTAATTTCTCCACGTTTCTCTCCAAACTTGAAGCTACTTTAAAAGGTTGTTTAATACGGAATAAATTTTACAAAATTAAACATATTTGGCATTGTTTTAAGTAACATGTTAATCATAAAAAAATTGTTCTATTTTTGTACTGTGTTTAACCGAATTTAGAGACGAAAAAAATGTAAGTTCATACTTATATAGCATAGACAAAATAAACTTTCGATAATTATGTTTCGTTTTCAAAGAAGTTAAAATTAACATGTAATTTTACTTCTAAAATATTTTACAATGGCGTTCAAAATTAAGAAAGTTTGCATATTTGGTTTATTTTCTCTAGAAGAACTAGACATATATTAATTAAATTAAGTACGTATGTACATTAATATAATACAAAAAAATACCGGACAGCAATTAAAAAAAAACCAGTTCAATAATCCAAAGTTCACATAACAATCATAGGTACTTACGTCAATATTTAAAAATATATGTTTATTTCAGAAATTGTTTCGAGAATTTTTTAACTGAGTGTCCTTCAATATTAAGAAAAAAACATTCTTAAATAAAACTCTCAAAACCCTACGTATAAAAACTTTAACTGTGTTTATTTCTGAAATGTTATATTGTAGTTCTTTTACACTAGAAGAAGCTCATTCCTTTGCAAGTTTATGAAACACGATTTCATCTTCATCTTTGTTCCGTATATGATATACTGAACATGATAGAATTTGTTTCCTTTCTTTCACTATTTGTGAACGCAGACAGTTGAAAAATATAAACATTAATATCTATAATTTGTATAATTTCATTTTTGTATTTTTATCATATTCTGGTGTTGTTTTCCTTATGGAAATCAGACACAATCACTCTTTTCTGTAGAACATTAGGAATAGTTTACATTTATTTGCGGTGTACAGTCTGTCTCGAAAGTAACGTTAATGATTTTAAAAATATGCTTGTGCAAAACATTGAAATTACAATTAGTAAACTTGAGCATTGAGGCACCTTTTCATAAGAACTGAGAAAGTTTTATCTGTAGAATCAGTTTCCGATTCTTATTGAGTTTCAATGATATTTGTTGATTCCTCTTCAGATGGATGTTTCTGTTTGCGGAATATAGAGAAGCTTGATGGAATCTAACAGGAAGTTGTACTTTGAGCGTGGGAATTATGGGATGATGTTTTAATGAAAGAAAAATGTTGATACCGCCGATGAAATCTGACATCATAAAACTATGTTCTGAGCAGATCTCTTTCAGTGTTTCCGTGAGTAAGTCGTACTTCCATTGCAACCGTATATCTCTTTCCTTTCGGTAGAAGAAACCTACGATACTCAAGTCATAATGTCTGAATGCTTTTCATTCTCAAAGCTTCGAGTGGTTTTGAGAAGTATGAAGCTTCATGATGAATTGATTTAAAGTCGAAACAGTTGGCAAATCGAAAGTTTTAATTCGAAAGCCGATGGCATATCCGTCTCACTTCAACTATCTCTTGATTTGAAAAATCTGAGCATTTTCTTATTTGTTTTTAAAATTTAAGGCTGTTCTGGTTTAGACTTCTCGGGGCCTTTGTTCTCTGAACGAGCACTTCTCTCCAATGTGCTGCTGTATTTTCGCACTGCTATGAAAATGCTTTTTGCTAAAGAAACAATAAATGTATCCCCAAGTTCCCCTTTTGCACGCCCCTAAGCCCCTCCCCCCAACCCCTGTATAAGGCACATAATATAAAATCATTTTCGTTACTTTTAAGGCAAACTATATATATGATGTACATTTTTTTTAAGAAACCTGAAAAATTCAAACATTTCTGTTTTCAGTCTTTCTGTCAAACTGTTTAAGTTTTTTGAGATTTCCTTCATTACAATCTGTTTTAACTGGAAACACCTTAAGAGAAGCAAAAAATTAAATAAACAAATAATTTATATCACAAATAATTATATTACAAATCAGTTTCCAAAGAATTTTCGTATGCAAATGCAACCAAGAGACTCCAATAGATGTCCCCTCCTGCAGGCAGATCTAAATCGGATATCAAAAATTCTTTCTGGGTCTGAAAATAGTTAAACTAACCATTTTAAAAATTATAATCAATGTAATAATTTACATGACATGTTTTCAGCATTTAAAAAAGTCTGCAATTTTTTTTTTCACTCTTCTCCCAAATCTCAAATTAATATCTAATGAATGTCCTAGACAAAGGATACTTTTGAAAAGCTTAACATTTTTTATCAAGTCATATGCCCCTCTTCCAATTCTGAAAAATGAGCCTCAGATTAATTTTGTATTCATATTGACTCTTGTTAAAATAGTTTTAATTGTTTTTTAATAATCTTAAAGCTTTAATTTTGCTACCTCTAAATCGAAAAAAAAAAAATGTCTGAATTCCATCAGAGCCTCCCCACAAACTGTCCATCTAATAGGAATAGAGCTTTAGACACCTTCACTTAACAAATCACTTCACCAGCAACCAGTGACAAAACAGATAAATTCTGATTCCTCTCATCGAAACTAATCCTGAAAAAATCTTTTAACCCCACCCTTATTTTTTTTTAAAATTTAACTCCTGCAAATAATAAATGTTTTAATTCTTTTTTGAAAAGTACAAAGCATTATTATTTCATTTTGTTTTTCTGAATTTGAATTAATCATGGGCATGCTGAAATAAAACTATAAAAGACTAGACTGTTAAGAAGATTAAAAGCAGCACAGCTTATGTGTTTTATAAATTTCATCATGTTTTTATTCCTTTTTCACGCTTTATAGAATAAGAATGTTATTTATAAATAAGAATTGAACAATATGTATAATCCTTTGAAAACATTCAAAATGGAAAAGATTGTCTAGTGCTAAAAGTATATACGCATTTTTTTTTTGCTGTAAAAAGTATATACGCCTTTTAATATCTATAATGTTTTCTAACACCGTATCTTATTATGTTAACTTTGAAATCTAATACTCATTCTTATATTTAAGTCAATTTTTCTACATAAAAAAGTCAGACAAGTACAATGATGAAAATCCACCAATTAATAGAACGTTAAACTGATTATCTTAGTATGCTAATTATATTCAACTAAGATCAAATTTAAAAAAATGATTTTAAGAATTTAATATATCAATAACATATTAATAGAATATTAAACTGTTTCTCTCAGTATGCAAATTATTTTCAACTTGGAACAAATTTAAAAAATAATGATTTTATGAAGTTAATACATTTTTCCATCCTTTCCATTCCGACATAACTGTTAATTAGATAATTTTTTTTGCTGAAAAGAAAATAACACGTTCGATTTTACACCTTCTATAAGTGATTTGAATTTGTAATTATTTCAACTTTAAATTCTAGGTCATATTTTCTTAAATTTCAAATCTAATCGAGTAGTATTTCAGAAAAGTGTAGTAAAATTAAATACAAGAAAATGTAAGACCAATTTTTCACAGAGTTTTTTGATGTAGGTAAAAAAAAAACACCTAACTATAACATGTGTAATTATTGTCCTTGAAAATAATTATTATAATTATGAAAAGGAATTTACCTTCTTTTAGGTGAATTGTTCATTTTTAATAAGAACTAATCCCCGACAAAATGATATTTAAAAATGAAAAAATTTGTTTAAACTCCATTCAAAATATCATATGCTTTTTCAGAAATTTTAAAATTTTATGTGTAGTAAATTCCTGTCATAAGTTTCATTGATTGGTTTTATTAAAGTCGCACTAAAAGCAATACGAAGGCTATTGGCGGTGGATCTCGTACTTTTGAACCTCGGTCAAGTGGCGAGAGCGACACCTGAAACTGACCCTCCCTCTCCAAACTTTCACAGCACGCTAAATCGTAACTTACTACAATGCGTTAAAAAATTTTTGAATTACATGAATATTCGGCTTGTTTTGAAATTTTCATCTTCATCCTTAAAAGCTAAATACCCATTAATAACAAATTCGGATTAAGTTTAATTGAAGTAAGAAAAATACTCATAAACTTTTATTTAAAACTGTTTCCTGTAATATTTGTGCAGTTTTTAACCCGTAAGAAAGAAATCGGAGCTTAAATATACCTTTTTCTATCATATCAAAAGAATAAATGAGTCACAACTGTTGTGCTTTATTATTAATTTCATGAATTACCTGAAAACTTTAGAAGAACTATATTCATTTTAAATATTGAAAGCGGGTTTTCTTCTTTCCTTCTATAGTGTTCCTTTCATTCCAGGCGGAAAAAAAAGTGGAATGGGTTTTCCTTTCTAAGCGTATTTAAAAGAAAAAATGAATCCATCACCGATTCTGTATTTCTTGTAGCAAAATTTCGGTGAAAGATTTTAGAAACTGAGAAACAAAACGGGAGCTATTGGCAGAATTCCCGAAGGGACCGAGTTTATGCGAAATAGTTTAGAGTTACAATCCGGCGTCCCGGGAGATAATCACCCCAGCACTAAGCCTTTAATGGTAAAGTAAAGCTGTCAACAAGAAAGGGTAGAATATAGTAGTCGTATATGCTGGAGCAAATAACACAGCACATCACATAATTTCAAAATTGAAATGCAAATAAAATCTTGCAAAATGTTTACGGAGCTGAAAATGTATATGACATTCATAAAAAATTAACAGCAGAATTTTCTGGCAGATATAACATGTATAACAGGTGATGTCAAATAGGCTAAATGGCACAATACAAAAAGCATCCTCTCATAAAATAAAAATGAAGTATTAGACAAAAATATATAAAAATGTACTATTATAAACACACAATAAGAAAAATCGAAATATTCAGACCTGTAATCAAAAATTAAAACAATTAAGAGATTTGTTGAGTATAGTTATGAGCCATAAGAATATGGAATTTTGGTTGAAATGCAAACTGTGTGAGTTTTTCAGACACGGATTACAGCCAAATATGAGTTTTGCTTCAACAATTGGAAAATTTAAATAAAACTTTTTCTAAAAAGTCACGAGAAAACTTAGTAGTCAGCATCTCCAACAGAACCACAAGAATCTAAAATTGTTTTTTCTAATTTAAAGGAGTTAAATAAAAAAAAAGGCACCATGATCAGTTAAGAAACGAGTAATAAAACTAGAATTAGAATAAAAATATTAATTTGTCATGGAATATAGGATTGGATTCGAATACTGGTATTGCTAGTTGAACGCCGGATCTCCCAATCAGAGAGAGAGAGAGAGAGAAACTTATTTTTTAAAATCGTAATAATGCGAGATTCAGGGACTGAGATATTCATTCCCTGACCATCAGTGGAGGGAAGTTTTGCGAATAAGTCTGTAATTTCATTGAAATAATCTTCGATGTTATAATGAAAGCAGTATAAGTTGTAAAAATCGGAATAATTTGCTTATTTTTCTTCATTGATATGAAAGGCAGATCATTTATTTACAGCGTTTTACAGTGGCAATTTTGATGATAAATTGTCAGTATCAATACAGGATGTGGGATAAATAACTTTTCGATTTCAACCATAAATATTAAAGTAGTAATAGGTGTTACTCAAAATTTTATTTCATAATATAAATGAACAATATTTACCATTTTCAATTTCACATTTATCTTCACTACGTTTTAAAAATGATATCGTCAAATACCGATCTTCACTATCTATATATTTCTGAAGTTTCACTCAAAAGTCCCTCTTTACCCTCCTAATCGTTTCTTGTGGCATTCCTGCAATTTATTGGAAGACCGCAGCTCCCAGCTCTTCGGTTCTTAATGGCTTAAGGTATCAGCCTACTTATAAAACGCGATCTTCGGTCAAAAAGTCGATTTTTTTTATTTACGGTCTATTGTTAAAGCCGGATTTTTTAGCTTTCTAGAACAGTTTCAATTTTGTTTCTATCTTACATAGAACTTGAGTTTTAAGCATTTTAATAATAGTCTGTGTCAAATTTTAGAATTGGAAGTAGCATTCTGCTACCGAAAATGGAACTTTAATGTTTATTTTTCATTGATATTTTAAGTAATATCGCTATCAAAATATCTTCTAACATGCAATATGAATTTCCTAAAACCCAAAATGCAAATGAATCTTTTAATGGTGTAATGTGATAAAGAATACTAAAGGAAGTTTTTATTTGTTTGAAAACTGTGAAATTGGGTGCATATGATGCAATTATACAATTTAACTAAGGACAACAAGGCTGCTTAAAAATCTTAAATAAGCTGAACATTGAAAATCCGAGCTACTTCACTTTAGGATTACAATCCAACCAGGGAATTGAAGCGTTATACAACACCTGTTAAATGTAAGCGTAGGAAAGTTTTAAAGGCCATCAGGAAGAAAAAGATAACTTATTTAAGTAATACAGATAGTGAACTTTACAAATCAGAAGCCTTTTAATGTTAAATATTTATTTAATTAGGTAAGTTTCTGGGTATGTATTTTCAGCTTTTTCTCAAAATCAAGATTTTCATATTTTGCCACAACGCAACGTATTGAAAAAAGTTATGAATGTAACGTTATGAAACTTTCATGGAATACTCTATGAAAGGAAATTCAGGACTTGAATCTCTCCTATTGTTATAATGCGATTACTTTGCGTTTTATTGATGATAAAAGTCATAATTTATCACAAATTTGTACGGTTTTTCTGTTTCTTAAAGTACGACTTCCTATAAATAATTACTTAATTTTCAGGGTTATAATTGTGATAGAGGCACAAATCCTATAAATTAGATTTAATTCATCATAATAAAACTTACAGAATTGAAATATCTCTTTTTAAATTTCAGTTTTGGTGTTTTGCACGAGTGCCATTTTAATACTATTTTCATGTATTCTTTGAGCTGAAATATTAAAATAATAATTAATTTATGCAAATTTTACATTGTATTTTAAGTTATTAGCCATATCTTATAGTATAATGCTTATAAAAAGTTATTTTTTCAATTATTTAAAAAAATCCTCTTCGAAGGTAGGCGGATACCTTAATATTGTAGAATTAGGACTTCAGAGGCCCTCAGAAAAAATAGTCACAAGGCGATAGATCTGAGGAACCTGTCGGCAATGAAATGTCCTCTCGCAGCAAGATCAGATAACCAAAAACAGTCTTTCAGTAATATCTACAAAACGGGGAGAAGTTACTGTAACTCCTTTGCCATACTCGTCAAAAAAGTATGGGCCTATAGACCCAAAATCTGCAACTGCGCCACAAACAGTAATTTGATTCCAATAGAGAAGTCGTTCACGGATTTGTCTTGGATTGCTCGGAACCCAGCCACGAAAGTTATGATTGTTCACACAACCTGACAAATAAAAGTGAACGTTTCGAAGTCTAGAACTTTGCCAGTGTCTATGGATATCGCACTAACACATCCATTCAGAAACAAATGTCCTCTTCGCTGCCTTGTTCCATCAAACGCAATGAGAAACTTCATAAAAATTATTTTTCTTGTGAATCTCAGTCACAGGCACATATCTAATTTTATGTGCCGCATAACTAGAAATATTCTCAATTGTGCAACTATTTTTTCAAGACATCTCTAAGCGTTCTTAGATGGAGTGTAACACATGGATCAATAAGTTCCGAGACTAACCCAGAGATGGCGCTCGTAGTAAACCAGTAACCAGGTCTTTCTAGAGTACTAACCTTTGCTTGAAACGTGTCAAAATTTTAAGTCGATCGGACCAGAAACAGCTGAGTTATCGAGGTTGGAGTAAAGTCGTTTTGTAGTTTGTTTAAAAAATGGAAAAAACCGAGTTTCGTGTTCTGATAAAACATTGTTTTTTAATGGGTAAAAACACCGTGCAAGCGAAACAATGGATTGAAAAATGTTACCCGGACTCTTGTCCATCAAAAGCAACGATTTGTTGGTGGTTTGCCGAGTTTAAACGTGGTCGTACCGACACAAATGACGCGGAACGCTCGGGTAGACCTGTGGAAGCTGTTACACCGGAAAATGTGAGTGAAGTGACAAAAATTATAATGAAAGATCGTAAAGTGAAGCTCCGTGAGATTGCTGAGATGACACAGATATCATATGGAAGTGTATTTACTGAAAAAGGTTTTTTGAAGTGAAGTGAAAAAGGTTTTTTCCAAGTGGGTGCCGCGATTGCTTTCGATGGAAAAAAAGCAGCAACGAGTCAATGATTCAGAAAGCTGTTTATCGCTATTTACTCGCAACAAAAAAGATTTCTTGCGTCGTTACGTGACCATGGACGAAACATGGATACATCACTACACTCCAGAGTCGAAGCGGCAGTGGCGCACAGCTGGCGAAAGCCGTCCGAAGCGTCCGAAAACGCAGCAGTCAGCTGGCAAAGTCATGGCGTCAGTTTTTTGGGATACGCATGGCGTGATTTTCATTGACTACCTCGAAAAAGGTAAATCGATCAACAGTGATTATTATATTGACTTGCTGGTGCGTTTGAAGGAGAAAATCGCAAAAAAAACGACCGCACATGCAGAGAAAAAAAATCCTTTTTCACCAAGACAATGCACCCTGCCACAAGTCGATGAAAACAATGGCAAAATTGAACGAATTGGGCTTTAATCTGCTTCCACACACCCCATTACTCGCCAGATTTAGCCCCCAGTGACTACTGGCTCTTTGCTGATCTTAAAAAAATGCTCCAGGGAAAAAGATTTGGCTCAAATGAGGAGGTCATCGCTGAAACTGAAGCTTATTTTGAAACGAAAGATAATTTCTTTATAAACATGGTATTGAAAAATTGGAAAAGCGTTGGAACGATTGTATCACCCTAAAAGGTGATTATGTTGATGAATAAAAAAAAAATTTGCAAAAAAAATGTTGTTTTCAATGTTAGTCTCGGGACTTATTGATCCATTTGTTACAAATTCATAGATGAACACAGATTCTTTGCAGCAAAATGTCCCTTTCCATTCTCGAGCTAAAAACAAATGCAAGTTTGATGCTGTGTAATTTGTTCACTTTGGAGATGTACAAAAGGAAATAGAATAATTACAGTTTGCACATTTTAGTGTGAAATTAGATGCTAAACCAAACACTGATTCTTCGAAAATCTTTAAACCATATTGAAAACACTTAGGACAATTAAATGAGGAAATAAAATCATTTTGTATTTCTCTAACGTTATTATTATTTCAGGACAAAATAATGAACAGCTGGGATGGTTTCAGGTACTAATATTATTTAATGCTTGACACGTTCCACAACACAAGACAGTATACAAAACATATATAAAGCACAGATTCACGAACATCACCCCCATCGTTCTGCTAACGAAGTTTCTCGCCTTCCATCGTGCTTGCGCTTCTAACCAAAAAAGAACATGTGGCGCCATCTGGCTACCGTTTAATAGTTCATGGAAGGTAGCGCTGAATTATGGTGTTACAATTTAAATTTTTAAATCAATTACTATGTTATGATCTTCATTTTCTGATTTATCTATTGTTTTTTAATGTGACCGAAGTATTGATCCACTCACTGTTGGAACACATTTATTATTGTTCTTTTCATCCAGATTCTTGCTGTATTGTTTTCCCTTAAACTTATATATTCGAACAGAATTTGATTTCTCCTGTTAGCCATGACTTCAACAAAACACAAATGGGTAAATTCCTAGTTTACAATACTGCTTTGCGTGATTCTTAAAATGGCGCCAAAGATGGTAATTTCAAATTAGAAGCAGAAAAAAAAATGTTGTTCTGACAGCTGACAATAAAAACTTGGTAATCAAAAAAATTCGGAAATATATAAGAAAGAGGTATCGAATTTTATCAGAAGTGCAACAAACGAGATAAAGAAGTGTTTTACGGAAAATAGCATTAAAAACGCTTGTAACAATTAAAATAAGAAAAATATGTACTCTTCCATTTTATCAGTGCAAGTGATAAAGTCTCCAAAAATGATACACCTGGATACAAACGGAAAATGTGTTTACTGTGTGTTGTCGTCAATAAAATCTGCTTGGTGTGATTTGCGCCGGAAAAATGGAAAAGTACCGAAAAATAGCACTTGAACCGAATCTAGAAGCATTTAGCAGAAAAAATGAAAATAATATGAGAAACAAAAAAAATTAAAGGTAGTTTTCCATTTCGCCAGGGCATTCGATGAAGTCGGCAAAATACAATCGATGCCGAACGAAATATCTGTATACTGCGTGTTGTTGTCAATAAAATCTACTTGGTGAAATTTGAGCCGGCTAAATGGACTTCAACTTTAAAATGCATTTTAATTTAGAAATTAACTTTAAAATGCACTTAAGGGATATGTAAAAAAGGCATTTGAAGAGACGTCATTTGTATCACCAGATGGGTAAAATGCGATGATCTCGAATGAAGGAAATCTCGAAATGTATCTATATTCATGCAATACTTCCGTCGGCATCGCCTCATGTATTCGTCTAGGTGGTTGTCAAATTGATCTTCCGCCTGATGATATGATTCCGCATGCCTCTCTTGACTGCTGATCATGTCCCCTCTATGCTGTTGGTATGCACATCGGCGTCGGGGTTCTTAAAAGTCAGACTGTAGTTTACCAGTAAGTGATCGTATTCTTCATCTGATAAGCAATCTTACGCTTCCAACAGTCCAAAAATATAATGGACACCGGCAAAATCCAATCTTTTATGACCTGAAGCAATTCCTCTTTCGACCGTCGTTCTACCACTCTAGCAGACATTCACCCCTCCAAACACTCACATACCCTTCTCACAAATTTTCCTCATCAATATTTAATATTCCCGAACTTACTCTCATCAACCTCCCCAATCAATTTTACCTCCATTTTTCATTTTCTCATGCATCATATTCATCAAACATCGCGACAAAAACTAAGCTAATCAACAACAGTATGCTTATTAATCCTCAATTCTTCCACACAATACATGTTAAGGCACTTGCCACAAACCACATTTTCGTCACAATCAAAATCTCAATCTTACTTAAATGGCTGCTATCAAACCACGATCCCTCTTTCTCTTTTATATATATTTTTTTGAAATGGTGATTCTCTCTTCCTAGCTTCCTACAATATAATTGGAATCCATCTTTATATAATACCCTTATACGCCATCAATTTCATATCCTGCTCACATATACTTCATTTTAAATTACTCACAATCAAACCTTCGTTCATCCACCATTCAATACATGTTTCATACCTTTTGCTTCAAGCAGAGCAAAGAAAGTGTTCGTTAATCCTTTAGTTTTCTCCATTTGTTATGATTCCTAAAGTGAGAAATCCAGATTCAGTTCAAGTGTGAATAGTTTGACAACTTGCGGCGCATTTAGTATTTCCACTTTTACTCTATAATCAGGGATATATTTAAAATGAGTTACATTGGCCAGTTACTTGCCCAGGAATTGTAAATCTTTTAATTAGTAAGAATTACATTACATACTAAAAATTAGAAATTAAAATTTAAGCATTGCAATTTAAAAAAAAACGTGCAAATAATAATATAATTAATGAAGTTATGTAATTCGTTGAGAATGATATTATGCCGGTAAGAAAACTTAAGTGAGTAGCCAATCAGGGAGATTGTTAAAAAAAAGTTAAATCCCCTTTTACAGTTGAGTTACCATGAAAAAAACTGTATAATTTACGACATTCTGGAACTTTCGGTAGGGAAACTGACTTGACAATTTATCGACAAATTACCAAACGAAAAACTTTTCAGTGCCCTAGGCGATGATCCGCCCCACAAGTGCTAAATAATAAAATTAAAAATATCTAACAGAAATTAAATGTCTTTTAAAATCAATGACAACATAAAAAATGACTTACTAGAATAGATCAAGTTTAAACTTTGTAAGTACAATATTGTTGCTAAACATTTTTAAGAAATTGGGTGCTGCCATACAGCTTTAAAAGCAAAAATTACTTGTATTATTTTCTTGAAGATTATAAACACTATATTTCCAAAAAAAGTTACTTAAACAATATTTAAACACATTTTTTTGACAAGTTTTGGATCATTTAAATACCGACTTCCGGCCATTTAAATATCTAATTCTGGTAAGGCTAATTTTTTAGAACCTACATAACTTTATCTCTAGGTGACATAAAAACGGAATAAAACCTATTTTGTAAATCCAAGTTATTACTCCATTTGATATAATAAAAAACAAACAAAAAATGAGTATTTTGACCGAAATTGGTCATTTCAAAGTGTTCGGATACTTTAGAATATTTTTTAAGGTGTGGGAGAAAATGTTATTCAACAGAATCTCATTAGTTTTCGTTCTTGCCTATCACGCTAGGGTATCTTTGTCCCAGAAAAAGCCCAGAGCTACTTTTAGGCACCATTACTAACACTTTTGATCTTATAAGACTAAGAACCATCTGAAATAATTAAGTGGGATTTTATCCTGCGCTTTCTAAAATTCCTATATCTAATTTAAAATTTTCATTCTAGGATCACAACAAAGACATTACCAAAACAATGTGACGTTGTGTTTCATGATAGCTTTCAATAACTAACCTATTCTGAAAAATCTTTCAGATTTTAATATTTAAGCATTTTAAATAATCGATTCAAATTTTTGAACCGATTATTTCCAATTAATAGGATTGCAAGACATTTCATCTCTCTAGTGGTCGCTATGTAAGTTAGAGATCCAATCATAACATTCATGTTATACGGTTCACTCACTTCGTGTTTTAAATACCACAATTAAACTCCGTCATACAACACAACAAAAGCATCGACAGACAAAAGCATTCCCTGGCCTTTTTGCATACGTAGACAACCTCCTTCCCAAACAAAACCGTCACTCAAGCAGCAAAAAAAAAATAATAATAATAAATAAGACCTGAATAACATTTTAGAAAATATAATTATGAAACAAAATGTTAACTAGAAAAATAACAAAAATGATATTTGAGCTAAGATAATAATACTAATAGATATTTACAAAAATTTCTTTATTGAAAAACGAAATTTACATTTTTAACGAGCTAACGACAACTAACTTACAAATTAAAATTAGTACCTACTATTTTCTCTGAGATAATTTAAAAATACCTTCTAAACAATAAGGGAAATTGGAACAATAAATACAAAGTTTAAAACATAAATTAAAACGATCTCCTTCGAAGTTTCTTTTCAGCAAAATCGGAAATAACTTCTTTCATATTTAGTTTATGACTCAATTCAATTTCAATGACCAACATTGCTAACCCATTAAGAAGATTATGAGCAGACAAAATTCTTTAAAAAAATTATTATTTATTAGAAGTTCTTCCATCGGTAGCAATAGTAAGGGGTAGCTTTAGCAAACTTCTTAAAGCAATGTTGCAATTTGGCCCTATTTTAAAGAAAATAAGGAATTTGAGAACGTCGAATGAATCTTTTTTCTTTGTTAAAAGTGAAGAAGCAAAGTTTATTTCGTTGGGCAGCTCTAAAGTCTTAATATCGAAACGATTAAGATCCTGTTTGTGCTGCCTGCGCGTCATACAATTTATGTATAGAAAAATACCCAGAAGCTTATCTATTTCTGTTATATTCGACCAAGCTTCTTAAAACCGGTCAGTGGTGCGTCTATAAATATAGGAAGGCTCATAAACCTATCAATTCCTGTTGTATTTCCTTTTACTACTCACTGATTTTCAAGATTCAATTGATCGAAACACTTTTTGTGGGCTGTGAGTGTGTGTGCTCCCTTGTTCAGGCGGTTTCACAGCTCCTAAATTTTCTTTCTAATTTTCCGCCTCTCCTAAATTAAATTTTTCCTGTTGGTAGTCGCCTACCACCTAGGGCCGGCCATGGCTTGGAGTACAGTATTTCATTTAAAATCTGGTACATACTGAATTCTTTCCCCTCTCTCAGACAATTGTTTCAGCTGGAATAAATTCTTCCTTCTTTGTGATATCAAGTTCCACCTCCTTTATCTCACCTCGCAAAGCGCTGGTCAATGCAATGAGTTTACTTTTCAATAGTTAAAATCAGATACTTCATAATTTTACACAGTTGTCCACGGCTATTGAATTCCTTCTAAATTCTACTCTTCCTCAATAAAGCAGTCCTTCACGATTATTTTCAATGATGCAAGGATAAATTTTAAATTAATGAAATAGAAACATTTCGTAATTTATGGCTGTTTCCCTTTTTTGCTCTTTTGGGACCACTTTTTGCTTTCGAATAGAAATAACACGATAAGTTCGAGCAGAAAAGTAGAAATTTTGTAAGATTAATGTTATGTTCACAAATTCAAAATGGAAGCTAGACGAGAACCCAAAAGGGTTCCAATCACTCCCAATCAAGATATTGGTTAACAAGCACAAAACATGCCTAGACATATTTATTCAAAAAAATTCTGTAATAACAGGTCAATTGAAAAGTCCCCTGCCTACCATAGTAAAACACATTTTTTTGGCAAAATTAGTTTTTTTTTATTCAACATAATTCCCTTCAAGGGTGATACACTGTTTATTGCGACCCTCCAACTTTTCGATACCATTTTTGTAGTACGATTTGTCCTTTGTTTCAAAATAGGCCTCAGTTTCGGAGATCACCTGTTCATTCGACGAAAATTTCTTCCCAGCGAGCATTCTTTTGAGATCTGAGAACAGGAAATAGTCGCTGGGGGCCAAATCTGGAGAATACGGTGGAGGAGGAAGCAATTCGAAGCCCAATTCATGAATTTTTGCATCGTTTTCACTGACTTGTGACACGGTGCATTGTCTTGGTGAAGCAGCACCTTCTTTTTCTTCAAATGCGGCCGTTTTTCGGCGATTTCGTCCAACAAACGGTCCAATAACGCTATGTAATAGTCGCTGTTGATGGTCCTTCCTTTTTCAAGGTAGTCAATGAAAATTATTCCATGCGCATCCCAAAATACAGGAGCCATAACCTTGCCAGCCGACTGTTGCGTTTTCCCACGCTTTGGAGCGGGTTCATCGTGTGCAGTCCACACGGATGACTGTCTATTGGACTTCGGAGTGAAAGGATGGAGCCATGTTTCATCCATTGTCACATATCGACGCAAAAACTCGGATTTATTACGCTTGATCATCTTCAAACACTGCTCCGAATCATTAACTCGTCGTTGTTTTTGGTCAAAAGTGAGCTCGCGCGGCACCCACTTTGCACAGAGCTTTCTCATACCCAAATATTCGTGAATGTACACGTTCCGTTGATATCTTTAGAGTGTGTGCTATTTCATTCAATTTCAATTTATGGTCATTCAAAATCATTTTGTGGATTTTTTTAATGTCTTCGTCGGTAACAACCTCTATTGGGCGTCCACTGCGTTCACCGTATTCGGTGCTCATTTCACCACGTCTAAACTTAGCATACCAATCCTTGATGGTTGATTTTCCTGGGGCAGTGTCCGGAAACTCGGCATCAAGGCAAGTTTTTGCTTCAACTGTATTTTTTCCCTTCAAAAAGCAATATTTTATCAGCACGCGAAATTTCTTTTTATCCATTTTTTTCACAATAACAAAAATTGCTTCACTCAAAATGCTATAATTCACAGACTAATGATCCGACAGCTGTCAAATTTATACACGCATCTTTTGAGAGTTAGGGCTAACTAAAACACATATGGATTTAATTTTAGTAGCGCCATCTATGTGTCAGGCCGGGGACTTCTCAATTGACCTGTTATATATATATAAATATACTGGTGTTCAAAATTAGGAGAATTTTCCGATTTTGTCGATTATTACAAGAACTACTGGACAGATTTTAATAAACTTGGAGTGTACATAGGGTTGGTATAATACAGAAAATCACCATTCAACATTTATAATACACACGGCATCGGTGTGAGTAACACTCATTGGAGTCGCAAGGCATGAAACAGCAGTATCATAATGGAACAAAAAAATGGATTAATAGGGGGTATGATCTCTTACATATAACTATATAAGCCGCACAACTTGATTTTATGTTGGAAATAAGGAAGTTCATAAGTTCCTGTTGCAATTGGTCCCAATTGTTCAGCATCGCTATTTTCAGTTCGGTAACACTGTATTCGGTTTGGATGGTTCTTGGAAGGGGCTCTAGAATTGCAATTGCCCTCCCTAGAGCGTCGCATGCATGCTCTGTAGGATTGAAGTCTGGAGATCTGGCTGGCCAATATATATATATATACATCCGGCAACTATCCTCACTTTCCAGAAATTCTTTGACCAGCAGAGCTCTATGTGTCCTCTCATTGTCATCCATTAAATAGAAATCCGGATCAATTGGATCCCTGAAAAGGAGGATATAGAGCTCCAAGACCTCTTCCCCACACCTCTCAACAGTCGCAGTGCCTCTTTCAAAGACATGGTGGTGTGTGCTGCCATCCAAAATGATGCCTTCCTAGACCATCAAGCCTCTGCTGCTGTAATGGTAGATTTCACGGACATTGGAGGGCAGGTAGTGGGTCCCTAGTTCTCTCCATATGGAAGTAAGGCGAAAATTATTGGTTAGGCTGAACCGGGACTCAGCAGTGAAGAGATCGGTCCCCCACTGATTCATGCTCTAATATGTATGATATCTGCATCATTTTAAGTGGACTCTCCTGTTTGTAGAGCTGAGCGGGACGCATACAACAGGTCTGCTTGCAAATAGCCCAATCTCAAAAAGGTCTTCTGAAACAGACACCCTTGAAACTCGGTTTATTGTGGCTGCATACAACTCATGAAGGACCTAAGAAGCTGTACTATCCCTGTTACGCCTCGCTGTAATGCACAAGTAGTGATCTTCTCTGGCCTTCAAGGCTCTTGCCCAGGCTTTCTCTCGACGGATCCGGTATCCGTAAACTGTTTCCATAAGTTCGACACGACGCTGGGCGTTAAATCAAATTCTCTGCAAATCTGGATTTCAGACTGGTCTGCTTCTAGCCTACCCACAGTTTGTCCCTTCATTCCATCATCTAAACGTCTATCGTTATTAATTTTTACTGTCTGAATTTTAATTTAAGCGATTGCTGCAAAAAAAAAACCACACACACACACAACAAGAAATTTGGCGAAATGCGCTAGCGAACGAAACGCGGATTTTGGCATGCGCGCTTATAAATCCCGTTTTTCGACTAATTCCGTCCCTGTACACGTATATACCATCACATTCGACGCACAAGATTTGCATCTTTGTGTCGAAACAGTATTTTTACATCTTGTTAAAAAAATTTCATGAAATTCTGCAAAATATGCAAATTCTCTTAATTTTGAACACCAGTATATATATATATATATATATATATATATATATATATATATATATAT
>BMAW01024987.1:713951-753028 GCA_019974015.1 Nephila pilipes
CACTATTGTGATCACTTTCTAAATTTTTCGCAACTCCAAAATTCAAATCAGAAGCAATAAAAGACATTTCCATAAGATATTAAACAATATAATATTATATAACATAATATATATATATAGAGATAGAGTATATATATAGATTTTAGATACCACAACCTCAAATCTAATTTGAAACTGAATCATAAAACAGCATAAACAACAACTCATAAATACGTAACTGAACTAAAGGTTACCAGTTTGAATTTTTCAGGTTTCTTAAAAAAAATGTACATCATATATATAAACTGCTGTTTGTAGAAAATGCAACACCATGAAGGAATCATCAGAATCAAATGAAATTCGCAGCAAATGTCAATTATAGGATATTATGCAAATTAATAAAGTTTCAGAGCCATCGCGCGTGCGCGGCGCGCGCAGCGCCCTCTGAATTGATGCTGAAAGCGTATAAATAAAGTGCTGTAGCGGGACGTTGAAAAAAGTCTATGATTATTTGTTAGTGGCAAACGTTTAGTGAGACCTGAGTATGCCTCCACGACGGAAGAATAAGAAATTCAAGCAACTTACGGAGTTTGAACGAGGGAGGATAATCGGCCTTCGAGAAGGAGGATTTTCCTATCGCGCAATAGCAGCTCGTATGCAGCGGAACAGTTCCACAGTGATGCAAGTTTGGAAGCAGTGGACCGACGAGCACCGAACAACTCGAAAAACAGGCACTGGACGACAGAAGGTGACGTCAGAGCGCGAGGATCGACACCTGCTCCGCATGGCGGTGAATGATCGCACAGCTTCCTCCAGGCAGCTGGCAGCACGTTGGTCTACTGCTACAGGTGTACAATTGTCGGCTTCGTCAATTCGTCGTCGTCTGCTGCGCCGTGGATTGCGTGCAAGGGTGCCTTTATACAGGATTCCCCTCACGGCGAATCATCGACGGCTGCGTCGGCAGTGGGCTCTTGAGCACAGAGACAGGCGAGCTGATTGGCACCAAGTTGTCTTTTCAGATGAATCACGCTTCAATTTGTGGACCCATGATGGCCGTGTTCGTGTTAGACGTTATGCCGGTCAACGCTGCCTTCCTGAGAGTATTATTGAACGACATAGTGGTCGAACACCCGGAGTTATGGTCTGGGGTGCGATTTCGTATCATGGACGATCCAATTTGATACGAATTGAGGGTAATCTCAATAGCAACAGGTACGTCCGTGAAGTGCTACAGCCCGAAGTCGTTCCTTTCCTTCAAGGCATCCCTGGAGCTATCTTTCAGCAGGATAATGCACGCCCACATGTTGCGCGGACTGTTCGAGACTTCTGTTCAGCACAACGCATGCAACTTCTTCCTTGGCCTGCTTATTCACCGGATATGTCGCCTATTGAGCACGTGTGGGATATGGTTGGTCGGCGTCTCGCTCGTGATCCGCGTCCTGCAGTTTCCAAAGACGAACTTTGGTTGCGCATACAAGCGATATGGAATTCTCTTCCTCAAGCAGATATTCAACATCTGTTTGACTCCATGCCACGTCGTATAGCAGCACTTATTGCAGCGCATGGTGGCTGCACCAAATACTGATTTCGGACGCTTAATTTGTTTCTTTTGTTTTGAAAATTTCATCATTTATTTGTATCAGTACAAGTCGTTTCTGCATTAAATTTCATTTGATTCTGATGATTCTTTCATGGTGTTGCATTTTCTACAAACAGCAGTATATATATATATATAGTTTAGATACCACACAATAAATCCTCAAATCTAATTGAAACTTTCGAATCATAAACAGCATAAACAACAATCACTGCACTATTTTTCTTTTCAAAGGGAAATGAAGGGAGGTAGAAGGTAACGTCAGGTTGATAAATATTTGTAGTTTTTACTAAAACTTTACAGTTAATCTTTTCAATTGAAGCGAATCCTAGTTAAAGTACTAAAATAAGAATCAGCTGTTTACGACAATTGATGAATCAGAACAAGAAAATTGGTAAGCTACGAATTTATTAGTTGAATCAGAACAAGTGAATTGGTAAACTACCACTTTATTAGTTGACCCTAATTTAGAATTTATTAGGGTCAACTAATAAAGAGTGAGCGACTAATTTGAGAGTGAGCGACTTTATCTATTCTTCAGTGATATTTAATAAAGTATTTTTTTTCTTGCTCTTGCATATCTTTATTTGGAGTCTAATAGCTTCTGATTGAGCTATTGGAAGGAAACATGGCAGTAGAATTAAAATAATGGTGTCGCATAGTGAGCTAAATCATTTCAATGACCTTCAAAGCTTTAAACTGCTTTCTCTTAGCTTTTTCGCTTTTAGTAAAGGTCATTGCTAAACACTTTTTGAAATCAATGAAAAGTTAAAAAAAATTTTCGTGTTTTTTTCATAGAATGTTTCATAATTATGTACATGGATAATGGAATTTAACAAATAATAGATTTCTTAAAATTCCCAAGTTTAGATGTAGCTGTTTTTTTTTTTTTTTTTTTTTTTCATAGTGACTGATAGAAAGTAATTTATAAAACCATAAATAATAGCAATACAGCTAAACCCATATAAAGAATCATGACAAAAACCTCTAAGAAATTAAGAAAAAAATAATTGCTTAAATATTTCAAAATTTGTACAAGTAATTAGCATTTTAGAATATTTAAATACTTTGAAAAAAATTGTAATAGTTAACAAAAATGGATTTTTCCCCTGGAATGCAATTCTTATATGCGTTTCGATAGGAAGAAATATAAATTATTTTTATGAATATCTAACAAAACAAATCATTCAAATGGTACTGTTTTCCTTGCATGCCAACACATACACAATTGCAAGTACCTGAAAATCATACCATTTTTTTTTCAAAACAATGCTTTTCGTACACGACTGGAGAATCGACATGTTTGATAATTTATCAATATTTTATACTCATAGTATGGAAAAATTCCTTCTTATCAAATGTTTATTCGTTACTTTTGTGTTTTATTACTTATTTGTTATTTTCACGTTTGAAGTGGCCGAATTAGACTAGTGGTCAATGTCATAAAATCATGGCTTGTGTAATATGCGTTGTTTCCTTCGAGTCGGAATTTTGAGTCCAAATGCCTCTAGAGATCCATCATGTAGTACAGCTGGTTCATGTTAAATCTGCTTAGGACCAAAGTTCTTCCGTTGGCGTGGGTGGAAGTTGGAGAAGGATGTGCCAGTTCAGGTGTCGTCCTCGCCACTTGACCTTTGAAAATGACGAGATCCGTTGCCAAATCACCCTTGTGTTGCTTCTAAATGCGACACTGATAAGCAAATCAATCAACTAAAAATTTGAAGGAATGAAATATCAATCGATTAATTTAACGTCACAAGAAGACTATTTGTGATGGGCCTTCTCCTTTTGTACAACGGTCAAGTGACAAGGACAGACAGCTAAGCTAGCTTCCATACCACACCATTATAAAGACTTTGAGATCGGACAGATTAAAATGTACTACACGATGGCCCTTTGGTGGAAAATAAGACTCTATTAAAATTTCGCCTTGCAAATATTTACTAAAGTCATATGTATCATTATTTATAAACAATATGATATGATAATGAGTTAAAAAATTATGATAGCTGGAAAAATATGAAGAAATGGAATGAAGTGTTTTGTTAACATGAGTCAATCCTCATACCTGATAGATCTTTAAAAGAAACACAACTCGATTAAAACTTTACCTGTAACTTAGTTAGAACACACAAATCCTCTTTTTTCTGTATATTAATAAATGGGAAAAAGTTTGTGTGAGCTGTGTAGCGGAAAGAACAATACACAGAAGCATGAAATTGGGTACAAAGAATGTTTGGGGACTGATAATGTGCACATCGAAGCCATATATTCGAAACTTCCTTCAGGTTTTTAAAATTCAATTTTAAAGCACATTTTGTCTTCAATACGCACGTTGCGTCCCATGTCGTCGTGACTTAGCTTTAGTTTACTGTTCATGGATTTGGCACATGCCCCATGTTCATTTCTGATATTTACAATTTTCTCAGTTTGTGTACCTATTATCAATTTTTTTTATATCCTGTAGTTTTAATTTTTTTCGAAAGCAAACAGTTACAACTTCAATTTTTAAATACTTTTTTAGTAATTCAGGGCAAAATAAAAGCTGAAGCAATGCTCAACAATGAAAACTAATACAAAGATTTAAAGCTATACAGCTTACGTGCTCTTCCGAATTCCTTCAATCTATGTTTACACTTTATAATAATTTTAATCACTTATTTGTTATTCTGTTTGACGCTTTGAAAGAACAGATTTATTATCAATATTTCTTAACAGTTTATTATTAGTAGCGGTTACATTAATAATTTTTTCCACTATAGAAGCAATCCTATTTTCATTTTCTAAATTTAACTCTTACCTTTATTTGGTTGACTTTTATTGTAGAATTTTTATCTTTTTAAACTTTATCACTTTCAATTCTTAACTTAAATTATTTAATTAACTAAATATTAATGAGAAATATGAAGAACTTCTTGATGAACAATGTTTAATGTATTTCTATTCGGAACAAAGATGCAGGAATTTTAAACACTCTAAAACAGCTAACATAAATTTATCCCAGGGTTAAGCAAAGATATGTCGGATACAAACAATTTGAAAGTATGTAACAATAATATGTAAGGTCAATAGCTTTTTATAGGGAATTGAATGTAATAAGTTTCGTAAATTCATTTTTAAAATTTTTAGGCATTTTGAGTCGGAATCCAAAATATTCTTACGAACCCTTTTCCGGATTTATTTTTTAGGCAGTTGAACACGGTGTCTCAAAATCAGTATTTTAACTTTTGTATTTTAGTGAAGTTATAATTGGAAATTTAATATTTAAGAGTGGTTGTATGGATAACAATAAAAAAAAGTTTAAGCATTTCTATAATTATGAAATTATTTTGAGAATAGCAATGCTTATGTTTTGAGAAAGCAACGAAAAGAACTTTAATACACCGACAAATGATTTTACGAAGAGCACCAGTTCTGTGTTGAGACGAATTATTGAAAATTTTACCTGATCAATTAATGATTTCAAATTGTTATATTAATCGATATTTTACACCGTTTAATTGTCATTTTAGGACATTTTTATAGTGTAAAAGAACTCATTTTAAGTTTATTGGTGTTTGCTACACATTATCGTTTCAAATTCAATTTATGTTGTCATTTTTTCTCTCATAATTTATATTTACATTATTTTAATTCGTTCATTTCTATTTTTCTGTTCCGTATCATATTTACGTTCTAATTTTATTTTAAATTTTTTATTTCTATGATCTTTATGCTCCCAGAACCTATTCGAAGTTTTTAGAGACAAAATCCATCACTACTTCTGTTGTTTCGGTCGAGAGGAAACTTGGTTAATGGGCTTAATTAATTTTAATCCGACGCTGCAGATTAACGATCGACTGAAAAAAACTTCATTAACACTTATGTCTTACATGTTTTTTGCTGATACTCCACTTTTGACTGAGAATTGCAAGTTTAATTCCCATTGGCTCTAAATTTATATATTTGGCTTTGTTGTGTTGTCTGCATAATCATTACTTCCTTGGAGATGTATTTGTACTTTACTATTCTATTTATGGTATCATTTTTCTGTTGTTATTTAAAAGCATATTATTTTAATCCATTCTTTTCTACTTTATGTTGACATCGGGTTGATTTTCTATTTTAGTGTTATTCAAGGCTGTAAATTAACCATTGACTGAGGACACTTCGTGAACAATTATTTCTCACGTTTTGGTTCCTTTTTGATGAGACTCCACTTCTGACTAGGAATAGCAGAAATAATTCTCATTTGGTCTTAATTTATATATTAAGACCAAATTTATATATTTGGTCTTAATTTATTATTTGGCTTCTCGCTATGTTATCTGCTAAATCATTATTTTCTTGGAGGCAGATTTGGAGTTAACTGTTCTATTTATGGTATCGTGTTTTTCTGTTATTACTTATATACATATTATTTTCCTCTAATCTTTTCTATTTTATGTTGGAATAGTATTTATTTTTCTATTTTAGTTTAATTCAAAGCTGTAGGTTAACCATTGACTGAGAAAGCCTAATGAATAATTATTTCTTAAAAGTGGTTTTTATGACACTCTACTACTAACTAGAAATTGCAGATATATTTCTCATTTGGTCTAAATTTATATACTTAGCTTTGTTATGTTACCGGTAAAATCAATATTTACCAGGAAGCAAATTTTCAGTTTATTATTCTATTTATATTACCGATTTTCCGCTACAATATATATATACATCTTAATAGGTATACCCGTTCTTCGCACGAGTAAATTGAAAAACATATCAATCCAGATGGAGGAATAAGTTTTTTTTTTAATGAGGATCAACTTTTAAATATAATTTTAAGTGAAGCGCAAGTTAGCTTCCAATTAAAGAATGATTTAGTATATAAAATGGTGAAGGGGGAAAGATATAAATTTAAGCTCAATGGGGACGAATCTTGCACTTTCATAATTAATGAATTTCTTAAAGCTTTAATAATAAAAAAGATTATAATAATTTTTCAAAAAATATAGCTTATAAAATATCAATTATTAATTAATTTAATAAAGCTATTATTATTTAGTAAATGTTACATAGAGATTAATCGAAATTAAAATTTAATATTACTGAACATTATATTCAATTTCTTCGCATATTACAATTTAAAAATTTAACAATCCAATTACCAAGCGTAAAACACTTTTAATATTACTTTAACAAAAATACATAATTCATATCAATATTATACAAACAAGGAGCTTTCCTTTAAGAAATTGAATGAAAAATTATTCAATATAAAATTTGAGTAATTCTATTTTTAAAACTGTGAGTTATTTTGATTCGGAAATCAATACATTTTCATTTTGGCACTTTTTACAGAAATTTTTTTATCATTTAAACCATAGTCTTGAGATAATTTTTTAAATTTTTGTTTTATTGTAGCTTAATAGGAATTTTTTTTTATTTCACTAGTAACTTGGTGGCTGGATTGTTTAAGGCTTCCGTCGACCGACCATTTTGATAAGTAAATGTAATATTAACCCTATAGAATTTCTACTACCGTCCTCAAATCTTTATTATTTTATCTATTTGATTACAAAAAAAAAAAAAAAAAAAAGATGCGTCCGAAAGAGCAAAAATAATGAAGGTTCCTGCGGAATTATATTTTCTTCTGATTTTTGAATATATTTTAGAATATTTTTAAAGACCGGAAAATCCACACACGAATCATTAAAATAGAGATAAAACATTTTTAAAAATCAGAGGGAAAATGTAATTCCGCAAAAGCCTTCATTATTCATCAGACGGGAGTCTTAAAGTATTTAAATTCACCCGTGTGGAAGAAATTAAATGCAACGTTTAGTATTATTGAATTTTAATTTCTGTTAAGAGCTTTAAGTAACATTTCATCATTAGTTATAGCTTAGTTAAGAAAATTTAATAATTATTTTTATAGACTTCAATGTTCCTTAAAAAATTAATTTTTTTTTAATTATGAAAGCTGTAAAAGTTTCTTCAATAATTGAACTGCATGCTTCCTCTCCCCATTGGATTTTAATTTATATCTTTCATTTTGCTATTTAATTTACTAAATCCTTCTTTTCCCTTTGAGGTTTATTTTCAATTCACTTAAAACTATATTTATAATATAGCTCCCATTTTGGAAAAAAAAATTATCTTTCCATCTCGATTATTAAATTTTTCAATTCACCCGTGCGAAGAGTGGGTATAAGCTTCTACTTAATAAATAAGAAAATTATCATCTGTTAAAAAATTATAATAAATGTGAACCTACGGCTCAACTGAGACCACGAGCTTGTGAATATGATCTCTCGCAATTGCAAATGAAATAATAAACACAGCCTGTTTAACATTATTAGTAACCATCAATATATTATTGCCTATTGGTCATTTTAATTTCGTGAATGTAATGTTAATCCAATAAAATTTCTATTGCCGCCCTCAAATTTTTACAATTTTATCTATCTATTTGAATGCAAAAAAAGTATATCCAAGAGAGAAAAAAATAATGAAGGTTTCTGTGGAATTACATTTTCACTCTAGATTCTTAACAAAAAATTTACACATTTTTTACTAATTCGTTTGTTGGTATTCCAGTATTTAAAAAATATTTTAAGAAATCGGAGAGAAAATGTAATTCCGCTGAAATGTTCTTTTTTTTTCGGATGCAATTTATTGTATTCAAATATATAAAATATTTAAGATTTTGAGGACGGTAGTGAATTTCCACAGGATCAACATTGCGTTCGCGAAATCAAAATGGCCTGTATACAGGAGCTTTAACAGAAAAATCAAAAAAATTAAAAACTTTATTTTTCCACTAAACGAATAAAACCACATCAATAATAATCAGCATCGATTTAACAATTTATCGAGAATCGGCTCTCTCAGTCTCCCGTAAGTGTTGACAACTCGACGGCTTCCGGCTCCTCCCACATCCTGACGCTTCTATCTATAGACTTTCTCAGCAATTCTATGTTTTGGAGATCGACTGATACAGAGAACGTGGGTACACAATAGTTCTGGGAAGAGAGAGCGTCCACACTGTGGCCATATAAAGAGCGCTGTGACCGCGTGGGGGGAGGCAGTCTCCTTGTAGCACAGATACAGGCTTCGAAGATGAGCATCAAAGAGAAGCAGGACCAGCTGTTGCCCTTGTTTGAGCAGCTGACCACTCTGACCCGGCAGCAGATCCCTCCCGACCAGAGAGATCCCAGGCTGATCGGAGTGGGGGTGTTGCCCAGAGGCACCCTCTTCTCTTGTTTCCACGAGAAGCATCTCAAGGAAGCCACCAAGCTTTTCGAGCAGTTTTACAGTAAGTACCCCATTCAATTGTGTTGTTTCCTTCGTAATTATTTGCAGCTCAGTATTGAACGATAATTCTGTCGATTTCGTTAATTTGGGCTATGATAGCATCTGTTGAAAACAAATTAATTAGCGATTCTGGGCAGTCATAGGATTAACAATACGTTATCAATAGAATTAACAATACGTTATCAATAGAATTAACAATACGTTATCAATAGAATTAACAATACGTTATCAAAAATCGAAATGATCGTTAGACGGGAACCTAAAGTTTTTTCCCGAAAGATTTACAGTTCCAGCACTGATTGATTTAACAAGAAGTGTAAGAGAACTGCTTCAATGTGTTAGCAAAATGTTTTGGCCATAAGGTTATATGAAAAGAGACTTATTTAAAACTTAAAGACAATTTAACAATAACTTTATTTGAATTCAAATGAAAATAATTTGACCCAGAATTTTTATTTTTGATCACTCCTTATGAATAGTAATGTAAATTCAACTCTCAATATCAATTCAATATGTTTAAATGACTATTTAAAATATCTTCACAACCTTGTATTATATTTTTTAATTTAATTTTGGGTACATAACAGAATAAAGTTTATCTTCTTTCACTCCCAAACCTCCATTTGTATTGTGACGTGACTAACATTGGAAACTTTTTTGTGATATGAATTGCTTAAACGCTCCTTTCCAAACAAATGAAACAAAATCACGTGAATTAGATGAATGTAAAGAATGTGATGAGTTGAATTTAGGATACTGATATATAAGTGAAATAGAATTGAAAGGAATAGGGAATAGATGATAATGAACAGTATATTGTTGGAATTAGAGTGAATTGCACTTTCTAACATTGGTGATAAAGGCGTTCGGTAGTTCTTTCTGTTTTGGGTAAGTTGTGCAAAGATTTGGGCTTTCAGTATTTTAGAAGCAGCTCACTCGGCACAGATGAATTGGTAAGCTTGTTTAATTCTAAACTATGATTTAGTTGCATCGAGACATAGTAAAGTGTAAATTAATAGAGATGTGTAAGTGAATAGAAATGTGACATTTTTCAGTATTTGGCTGTCTCACATCTCCAACTAATATATTAATCAAAATTTATTAAACTCCAATTGAAGGTACGTAAGAACAAAACAGACTCTTCATCTAAACACTTCTATTTTTATCTAATTTACCTCATCACGTTTCATTTTGATTGCGAAGAAATCGTAATTTTATGCTATTCAAACTGATAAAAGTCCCCGAGGCTATTGAAGAAAAAATCACGAATAGCTCAATGTCACAGAGAAAGCGTTAAAGTAATTGATTATCCCACACATCCACAGTAACATAACAATGATTGAAACGAATAACAGAGAGGTGTCTCAATGTGTCATATCAAATGGAATTGGTTTTAATCGATAATTTCGAGACGTCCAGTGAGCATTATAAAAAGAAAAATTAAAGTATTTCGTGAAATTAATTTGAATAAAAATAACTTAGTTTTCTATTGCGTTTTCAATTATTATTATAATTCCGAGGGGCGATACATTCTTTTAAAACCTTTTGGTGGAAAAAAAGGATACCAGCTCTACTCGGTGAGCTTTTAAAAAAAGTTTTTCAGCATATCATCGATATTTGTAATTTGGCTGATTTATTTTTGTCTCAGAAAAAAAAGTGAAAATGTATTGCACATGCAGTCCATTTAAGTTATAATACTTACTCTCTACTAAATGAATTTAACTTTACTATTAATTGTTTTTCTTAAAAATTCTATATTAAGAAAAATGTGCGACAAACTTAGTTTTTAATCTCTACGTTGGAAAAAGTGTTCTCTTTTAATCAAATTTTTACTTTAATGGTATTATTTATTTTTAAACGAGCAATCGATAAACACAAAAATAAGGGGGCGAGGAATCTTAGAACCTTGGTCTCATTAATTTCCGCGAAATATTTCAAGTAGTTAAAATTAACTCAGATGGCTGCATTAAATGGCTTGTTTCGCGTGATCCAAACTTAGTCTACGAAATCCTCATGGAATCGTGAACGAGATGAGGTAAGTGTCAAGTTTCATACAATTGAAATGATTTCCTGAAGAGGTCCAAGGGCAGAATGAGAAAAAGCTCTGTGCCCTTCGCCAAAAGTAAGACTTTTTGTACGTCCACCAGAATATACACAAGTGAAGGTTTGGATACCTTTCTATGGGTAAGGGCCACGTCAGTTATGCAGTAAACTCGTGGTTTTACCAAGGATCCCTTTGTGGGAGATTCAGAACAGTCTTTTTTCAGATGACGGCAGGACTATCTAATAAGTGCAAATATTAATGCTTTTTTTTTTTTTTTTTTTTATTTTATGTATCGTAGAATAAACATGCTGTGCAGTTTCAATTTATAATAGCATACTTATATTAGGGAGAAATAATAAATGTAAAAAAGAACTAAAAGGTGCTCACCCTAAAACGAGCAAATAGAAATCGCGCAGAAAAAGTATGAATTTTTTACGAAACCAGAACCCTCTAGTTCCATGATGGTAAACAGCAGATGTGGGCTTTCATCACAAAAGAGAAAAGTTTAAAAGATTTATTAAGTAAAGATAAACAAATGGTTGTATTTAAAACACATCTTTTGACTTTTAAGTGAGGGTAGATACTTTTTCTTGTTTGGATTTGAATGCTTGGATTGGATATGAATCACGATTTCTCCGAAAGTGAAATGTTTCGGTTTGACTTTTTTTTAGAGATTAGTCTCAAACTCTCGCAGTCCGTTATATCAGCTATACGTTCAACTATTTTTATAGATCGAATTTTAAGAGTTATGAAGGTTTTTTCCTTGTATAAGTGATTTCCGTAATAATTAAAAAGAATGGCGAAAAGAGTGTTGGCGTAAAGCAGAAAATTCGTATCGATGTTAGAATTGATATTATCACTTAATTTATATTAACATTGTAATTCGCTGTTTAGTATCCATGGGCCCCGACTACCGCCAGTTAACGGAATCAAAAGTCGTTGAGGTCTTCCGAAATGGCTCACAATAAAAGAAATAAGAGTGCAGTTCCCGAGCGCCTAAGGGCAGATTTGGCTTCTTCGCTAACCGACGTTACCAGAGCAAATAGCCTGCAAAGCGTGGATGCCATTTGCCGACGCACAGCATTCATTCCAAACACTACGGTGATCTACCAAGATTTGAGGAGTCATTGTTTTTACGTTACAAGAAGTAAAAAAGATAGACAAATTCCATTGTCCACAACTGCTACTTAATGCGATTATCGCTCATTTGGCGAGCTTATGACTCTCTGTTGGCGAGAGACGTGACAAGAATATTAGTCGTACAGCATCAATACTTCAATCATTGGTCAGTCAGAATATCACTATGCCGAAGTTCAATAAATGATTTCAAAATGAATTTATTGTTAATTTAATTTGTATTCAAAAAACAAATAGATCAATATTATCAGGAAGTAAATGAAAATTCATTTATTTAAGTAAATTCGAATCATTGCATTTAAAACAAAAAAAAATATGATTTTTTTCTCGAAATACTAATATTTTAAATACAGTTTTAAAAATGTTCTTTTGCATTTTGGCAAGCAGGAGGGGACGCGAAATCTTTAGTTGCCCCCGGGCACTGAAAACCTTAAATAAGGTTCAGACAGGAAAGATTAAGTATTGGATTACAGGCTGTAGTACTTAATCAATTTAAAATTAAAAGCGAATTAAGACAGGCCCTAAATCTACGAATTATGAGATAACCTTGAAGTCAGATAGATAACAAAGTGGCTGTCCTTTGCAGAAGCTGCCGATTTCAATGACTTCTTGACGCTCGCCAAGCAAGCCCGAGATGTTGTGAACGAGGGACTGTTCGTCTACGCTCTGTCTGTAGCCGTGGTCCATCGTGATGACTGCCGCGGCGTCACTCTGCCCCCCATCCAGGAAGTGTTTCCGGATAGGTTCATCCCTGCCGAGACCATCAACCAGGCATCCAAGGACGCCAAGAACAAGCCAACCGAGGTGAGCAAATCCGGTATTCTCACAAATCGGGGCTCCAGAAATCCTTAAAATTCAAAAATTTCAATTTTTTTTTAAAAAAAAAATACAGTCTTTTCTCAACATTTAGGTGCCATAATTTTATAATAAAAAAATTAGCAATTTTTTTTTTTTGGAAAACATGCATATATACATCGGAGCCTTATCCTTTCAGAACATTGTAGTGCAAAAGTTTCTAACGATAGAACCATAACTTCTAAACATCAGAAAAAACTAAACCTTACTTAACATTTTTTTTGTTATTTTTCAAACTTAATTTCCTTTTTCTTTTCTTTTTTTTTTTTAAACTATCTCGCTCGAAGAACTTCTCAGAAAATATTTATCATGTTTGTTTGAAATTTCCTATACACCCGTTCAAAATAAGTTTTAGGATTAATGCATCCACACACACACATCCTGCATTTTCAGACAAATTACTAACGGGGAAAAAATTATGTGAATTTTAATTAGATTTTTTTAAAAACTTCATATAGTTTTACAATAAATTGTACTAAAAATGTTCTCTTATTTTTTAAAAAGCATGTATAACTTCAAAACTAAACATTAATTTATCAGATAACATTTCTTTTGCAAGTTTTCATTAATATTTTAGTTCGGAATTCTGCGCACAATAAAATATTGATTTTCATAATCTGAAAAAGAAAGAAAGAAAAAAAAGGGTCCAATTTCTTTTCTTTTCTTTCTTTTTATAATTTTTGAAGATAATGTACAGATATAAAAAAGTAATATAAATGGGTATGAATATAAATAAATGATGTGAATAAATTTATGTTAAATTGAATAACACGAAATTTTTAAAATTCATAAATAAACAAAGAAATTAATTCAAAAGTGAACAATACAAACACTGTAATAATCTTAACTAAATCATGAAGAAAAAAAGACATGAAACAAACGATAAATAAAAAGATAAAAATAGCAAACTTAAAAGTAAATGATGATATATTGCACAAATTTAACAGTAAAAGAAAAATTACAAATTCAAAAGAAAGTAAATTAAACTAGAAATATAAAATATGTGGAAATTAAAAAAAATTAAAACCAAAAATTTTAAGAAAAAAATTAGAAAATTATATTTTTAAAAATTTAACAGGCTTTAGACTTTTAATTTGGGTTATTCTGCAATTATTGGCCAAACTATCCCATCAACAAATACACTTTTAAGAAATGGTTATAAAACCAAAAATGCTACCGGCCATTTGGATTTTGAGAACGCAATGCTAATCCAAAGAAATTTCTATTACCAACTTCAAATCTTTGCTAGTTTACCTATTTGAATGAAAAAAGTGCTTCCGAAAGAACAAAAACTAATGAAAATTTCAGCGGAATTGCATTTTCCTTCAGATTCTTCAAAACATTTTTACTCCAATTTGAATGATTTCTCTGCTGGTTTTGCGATCTTTAAAAAGATATTCTAAAATATTTCCATAAATCAAGGAGAAAATATGATTCCTCAGAAACCTATATTCTGTTTTGCTCTTTCGGATGCACTTAATCACATTCATATAGGTAAAGATTTGAGAACGGTATTAGATATTCCAGTGGATTAACATTACGTTCATGAAATGAAAATGACCGGAGCACGGGAACCTTAGCGTTTAAAATAACAAATAAGGAGTTCAGTTGAGACCATTTAAAAAATTCTTTTATTACTGAGAGTTCACTATATACCGGGTTCACTACGGCGAGAATCAGACATTCCGAGAGAAATAAATTTAAACACATCGAAGCTCAAATGCATAAACAAAACATAACTATCGGGCTCTCTATATATCTTTATTTTGACTGATTTCTTTTATTGCGTTTTGTAGGATGTCGTTGTTGAAATTGAAGACACCGGAAACATTTTGGAGCCTGAATACAAGCTTGCCTACTTCCGTGAAGATATCGGAATCAATGCCCACCACTGGTATTGGCACGTAGTGTACCCTGCCAACTGGAGTGTTGAATTGACGGGTAAAATCAAGGACAGGAAAGGAGAGCTCTTCTATTATATGCACCAGCAGATGTGCGCCAGGTAATTGTGTTCAGATTACTTTTCAAATGAACTTAAATCAGATTTGGGCTCGTATACGCTCGGTAGCCCTATTATGATTTTTTTTTCGCCATGCTCAGCGATTTTTGTTCTTTCGTGATAGCCTGGCATTTCCAACACGTAATTCACATTATTTCTGGTAACTCTATCCTATATTTTTCTTTGAAATTCAAATCTAAATAAATACTTTTGTTTATTTTAATTAGTCACCCAAGGAAAATTTTAGCGTAAAATTTTTTGCCTATACGAGTATGTTTATTGCCTGCTTTCACCAGTAATCACCTTAATTTTAAAATTATATGATAAATTTTATCGCAAAACTTTTTAAGTATGTGTGAGATCCTGCTTTTACCAGTAATCGAATTAATTTTCAAAAGTATAATAATAATAGAAAAGTACTTGTTTTGAGGGTACATAACTCTCACGGGCTTTAATGCCCAGAATTTACTATTGATATAAGATGTAGCTGAACTTTGGTTTCTCTAAAGTATAATAAATACCTGCGCCCCCCTCTCCTCTCCCTTTTTTGCATTGAAATAACACATATATAAAAATTAAGTTTTCTATTCATCTTTTGCTTTAATTTTAATTATATTTAGCTTAAAATATATTCAATTTAATAATTTAGTTTTATTTCATTTTAATATCTAAAATGAACATTATTGTCCATTTCAAACTGTTATCAAGTTTACTTTAATTCTAAACTTTAATTCAATAATTTAAGGATTATATTGGTTTTCTTCAATTTAATAATTTAATCGCTTGCCTTAATTCTAATATTTAATTGAATAATTTAATAGTGATTTAAAAAATTTATTTAATTTGGTGGTTAAATCTGTTCTTTGAAAATTGTACACATAATAATTTTTTTCTTCTTTTCTAATTTTGATTATTTTAATTGCTTAAATGTTATTTATATTAATTTATTTATCTATTTTAACATGATTAGATAAATAAATAAATTAAACAGCTTTAAATTATTCAGAAGATGTAGTATAGATGTAGATGTAGTACACTGAAACATTTGCCCCTAATAACAATCATATAGTGGTCAGAACTGACCATTCAAACCGTATCGCGTCAAACTTGATCGATCCTGACCAAATCACTGCAGCAGTTCTCTTCAATAATAACGCAAGAAGTTAAAACAAACACTTGAATAACTTACCTGACTGGATCTCTTCCCAGATATTTGGAACTGGTTGATAAAGGCACACCAAAAAGCGACCGGTCAACTTTTCTTCGGACCAAGTGATGAAGGGTTCGAACACCGCTGCATTCAAGGTTAACTCTCTCCTCCTCCGCGGGGTAAGAAACTCTCTAACGCCAAAGTTGTGACCCAGAAATTGAACACTAGGCAGCAGCGCCGCCTAAAATTATTGGTTGCATATATCCCGGACTCAAAAACACTAGCCTCTATGTATCTAACCAAGATAAGCACACATAAATATTAACTAGTGATTTACCGGCTACAGCTCACGTGCCATTGAGACTCACCAGTCAATTCGAGACAGCCGATGACGGCAAATGAAAACTGTTTCAAGTGAAACTCAATACAAAAGTGAGGGGATGTATTAATATACATAGCTTAATTAATATTATTATTAATGTATTAATAGCTATTACTGCAATTAATATAGAAAAAACGACCTGTTTTACTCTCTTCGGCGATTCTCTTCACTAACACTACTAAAAGTTAAAAAGCCTTAATAAATATCCCGATGGAAACATCTTTTTTGATTTAGTTGGTTAAAGCATAATAAATAAAACAACCGGTAAACATTACTTCAGACCCAGTGGTCAACGGGTTCGAAGCGCCCCTGGCACTCGTAGGTCAACTGATCTTCCCATCCATGAATTATAAAACATCTAATGTTGAAACACTATCCTCACGAGTTAAAAGTTACTGTAGATCCATTTTTCTCCTGCTTCCGAATAACACTTTGTTTTCTTTACGGCAGGTACGACTGTGAGAGATTGTCCAATGGCCTCAACCGTATGGTGGCCTTCCACAACTTTGAGGAGAAACTCGAGGGTTATGCTCCTCACTTGACCTCTCTCGTGAGTGGATTGCACTACGCCTCTAGGCCCCAAGGATTCAGTCTTAGGGATCTTACTGAAGTGGACGTGCAGGATATGGAGAGATGGAGGGAACGTATCCTGGAAGCCATCGATCTGAAGCACGTGCACGACTCCAAGGGCAACGAAGTCCCCCTGGATGAGGTGAACGGAGCCAACATTTTGGGAACCATCATCGAAGCCAGCTCAGACTCTCCCAACAAAGGATTCTACGGATCCCTGCACAACTGGGGTCATGTAATGATGGCGAGGATGCACGACCCCGACGGCAGGTTCCAAGTAAGTCCCGTTAATCCTTCACACATTCAAGTCCCTAATGTAGTTGGGTTTGGTGCTCTTTAAAACTGACCGACTCAAAGTCCTCACTTTGCGATGGTGTGGAAGTGAAGTGAGCGAGATGCTAATTTGGGTGTCATCCTCGTCACTAGAACCGTGGGTCAAAATGAAGAGGTCTGTCGCCAAGAGCGCTTGTTTTCCCCCTGTTTCTTAACTCTTCCTTACCCCTAATACTTAAATCTTCCATCATTTTAAATTACAAACTTAAAGTCTCTAATTTAAATTCTATACGTAGCTGTATCAAATTCAATCAATTGAAAAAGAGTCACACGTTATGAATCTAATCACTTATTTATTTATGCTATAAAGGGAAAAGCTCTCTATTAGTGCATGGTCCATCAACACGTTTACTAACAAGTTTCACGCTAATATGAACATCAAACTTATCCCGATAATCGGGTCGAAGTATATGATTCTGAATTTTCAGCGAAAATTCTACTTGTACAAGGCAAAGATCAATTTTTGCTCTATCAGTATCAAATTAGATTTCATACCCACAGAAATATACTCCGCGCCCTATTTAATTACTTCTCACTCCTCCTGTGTTACCTCATCTAGCTTCAGCATATCTTATATATCCGTTTTTCACTACCACTTTTTTAGTCTAACTAATGTATCTAAATCATGTTTCATTTGATTGTGTAATATGTGTTTTCGTAACTGAATTTACACAGAATCCTCAAAGCAATAACAGAAGAACCCAAATAGCCCATAGTTACAGATTTATAAATAAAAAACATGGTTTTTAGAATTTCTATTTAAAAACATTGTACAATAAATTTGACTTTTATGGTTAAATGACAGGAAAATCTCACTTTTGTGGTTATTTGACAGAAATAATCTCTATTTTTATATTTATTTAAAGGGAAGAATCTCACCTTTGTGTGTTTATTTGACAGGAAAACCCCGGTGTCATGAGTGACACATCCACCTCTCTTCGGGATCCAATCTTCTACAGGTGGCACAGGTTCGTGGACAACATCTTCCAACAGTACAAATCAACTCTCCAACCATACACCTGGGAGCAGGTAAGAGGACGTTTTATCCATAACATTCTGAATAATGGAGAAAAAAAATATTTCATTTAATATTGCAGAAAATGCTGGTTATTTTCATTTCTTTAATATTGAATGATAGTTTTGAATAGAAGTGGCTTGTATTAAAAATAACGCGAACCATTGCATATTATATTATCTCTTATCTTATTACATAGTAGTTGAAGAGATAATCTATTTTTAGGATTAATGTAACTTTAAACTGAACAAAGAGAAATTCATGTTATATATTAATAACTAGGTTTAATGATGTTGCCATTGTTTACTTCGGAATAAGTTAAGTCAAGTTGGCGTGACAATAGGTAGTCACCTAACTCTAACATACATACGTCAGAAGGTAGGAGATCAGCAAGCGGACATTTCAAGAAACTAACACACAATATGTAATAAATAAATTATGTAAACTCAAGAAAAAACTCCCACGCCCCTTACACTAATACCCTTCCTATTACCGTAACATTATGTCTCGAGTCAATTTTCTCTCGTTTACATACAACTTGGTTATATCTATTCATTCCACAAAATTAACTTAATTTACATTACCACGCTTCGTTTGTTTGGAAAGAAGTTGGAATCTAAAAGTTAGAAAGGAACTCCAAGTTTTAGTTAAATGTAATTTCGCTAATAGTCCATGTTATAAAATTGCAACGGGGACTCAGTTCTTGTACTATACCTCAATCTAAAATATTTATGAAAAACTACTGTACTCCAATAGAAGACACGCAAGAACTAAACAGATGTTTCACTTATTATCACTGTAGAACATCTAAGGTCGGTCTCCCTAGAATCAACCTAATTTGCAATCTTAATTTATTATGTTAATAAGAAATCTATCTTATCAGTTCACCAGTTTTTAATTCCACAAATCTTTTCAACAGTAACTAAGAATCGTAATTCGTATAGTGGAACTCTTTTCAATCCACAAAACTAACAGAAGAATTGCAATCAGAATGAAAATTATCTAACAGCAAGTCGTTATCCTCTATCTCTCTTCTCATTTTCTATTAATTCAAATTGATTTATATATCATGAAATCTAAATCACTTCACTTCTACCTTCATCTAATTTACCTAATCACATTTCATTTTGGTTGGGAAGAAATTGTCATTTTGTGCAATTCAAATAAAAAAATGTCCCCGAGGTTAGTGAAGAAAAATCGCGAATAGCCCAATATCACAAAGTTAACACAGAACCAATTGACTGAAAGAAATGGTAATCGGCATCAGACGCTGCTGATGAGAAGGACGTTGGAGTTACCCTTTATGTACTTGTTGCATAAGGATGAATTCACTTCTTCGCATTTGATTTTTCCCGCTTGACCGTTTCGTTTACTTACAACTGCCTACTCACGTTCACGGTGGTCAGCGTGCAAGGATTGTAAGAACGCCACAGTCTCACTAAATCACATGAGGAGACACATTACTTTGACAGATGCATTTCCCTCTTAATTTGAACAATGAAATAAAGTTCTCAGGATGGAACGAAAAGAAAATTTTAAATCTCTATTCGTATGTTCTATTAAAATAAAACTAATGTCATATGCGGCAGTTGACTGTTTTATCTTTTTTAGTTGTCATTCCCAGGAGTGAAAGTCGTGAGCTGCGAGATCAAGGCCAAACAAAACAACGTCATCACGACCTTCATGAAGGACGAAGAGCTGAACCTCGCCCACGGAATCAACTTCGGAACCGACCACAAAGTTAAGGTGAGAACAAAGTTTCTTCCTTATGCGATTGATTTATTTCGCCACTTATTTCTTATTTTGTAAATGATTGATTTTTAAATGAGCTTGAGGAAGCATTAGTTCTCGGCCATTTTTGGTCAACCGACCCGTTCTCGAAAAACAAAATTGCCACACCACCTCTTTTTAGGGGAAAACCCCATCTACTTCTGTTCTTGAAATCAAAACAGAATTGTTACCCAACTTATCTTTGAGAAGTACTTAAAAATGCCCCCGAAAGTCAAAAATTGGAAAGTAATCACTCAGAAACATTCCTCCTTTCATTCTTCCGATATCTTTCCTTCTAAACAATGAAAAACAATAATCTAGCTTTAAGAGGAAAAGGTAGGATTAACATCTTAATCGGCAATTCATTATTGGATGTGGCAGGAGTCTTAAACTTGTCATGACGTGCCCAAACCTATAAATATAGTCTTCGTTCATCGAGAGTGCACATCACACTGTGGTGCTTCCTTGAGTGCATGCTGCGTCTCGATGAAGTATTAGTCAAAGAGGTATTGGAAACAAAGTCATAATTAGTCAACACCTTCTCAATGTACATTTAGAAATATGTTAAAACATGTGTTCGGTGATTTTTAGTACTGGTCACGCCTTTCAGCATGATCTTGAGAATATTGGCCATAGGGACGGCAGTTGATACTCAATGATTTCTTAAAATTCTTCAACTCCCACCTATGAGTGGTACCGTTACCTCTAGAAACCATTAGTATAGACTTTATTCGAATAAATTTAACTCCTGAATTCTTTCTCATAAACGAATCACAATTGGGACATATTTGCTCCTAAACGCTCCTAAACGAATAACAATTTGATCGCGTCCAAATGCGACTTGGAAGACTTCAAAACGTGTGCGTCAAAAGTTATTGAAAGAATTTTTCTTTTATATCAGGGACTTGCCCTCTTCCTTATAAGGTTTTCTTGAAAAAACTAACATATAGGATTGATAGAAATCCAGATGAGTAAAAATGAGTTGTTTGTGTCCTTCAGGTGAGGTACCATCATTTGGATCACGAGCCTTTCTCCGTCACTGTCAACGCCGAGAACTCGAGTGGAGCTCCCAAACACGCCACAGTCCGAATCTTCTTGGCTCCCAAATACGACGAGCTCGGTAACCGACTGCTTCCTGGCGACCAGAGGGCACTCTTCATCGAACTGGACAAGTTCCACAAGCAGTGTAAGTGACTCCTTAGAAGTGCCTTCCTTTCGTTCGTTTCAGTGGACATTACTTACCAGCCAAATAGTCACTAAATATAACGCTACAAATACAATAATCAAGTAATGAAGAGACAAAGCATCGCCCTAATCAGTTTATCGGTATTTCTTAACTTTTACAACTCGGTGATACATATACTGTACGGAAACATTTTTTCTCATTTACTTTGGCTGCGTTACAACTGCTGTGCTAAGTTATTTCACGACAGTTCAATCCCCCCCCCCCCCCGCGTTTCTTTTAGAAGGATTTTTTGGACTTTTTTTTAAAAGACTATGCTACTATCATTGTTCGTAGTTGGGTGGGGATATTTTTCACTAACGATATCGAATTTTGTGCATATTCCTTATCACTGGCAATGCTTAGAAACATACAGTTCCGATTTAAAAAAAAAATTCTCCATTCGATAATTTAATGCTATCCCTGATAGACGGATGTTTTTTTTTTTTTTCTTGTTTTTTCTTCAACTTTTCTGGTGCTTGGAAATTTCTCACTCAAATAGAAATTGAGAATTTGTTGAAGGATTTAGCTGAAAAAAATTTTAAGGATAGTGATTCAGAGTTTAGAGAAAAATTAGAAAACAGTATTTTGGAAGATAATAAATAGGTTGATTCAGATGTATGTGAGCGAATTTTTATGTATTAAAAAATTGAAAAATAAATTAATATATTTTCCCCCTAAGATGAAAATTTCAGAAAATAAGTTATAATTACAAAAAATATTACACATTATTTTTATTGGAATGTATCAAATTATTTGAATTTTTTGCACTTTAGATTTATACTCTATTCACTCAAGTTGAACATAACTTTTTTAATCTCACTTTCTCATATTTGATCACGACAGGACCACGGTAGTCGAAAAATCGTGGTCGAGAACTCGCGGTAAACAAAAGAGATAAATGTAATCCTTTTTATTTATATATGATTAGTATTCAACATGTCATTCATATAAATTCTACTTTTTTAGTATTTCTGAAATGCGATAAACATAAAACTCTAGAAAATATCTATTTTAATTTTAGAATCTACTTTTAAAAGATATGCGTGTTGAAAAATTCACGATACTCATAAAAACAAAATATGCAATTGAAAATTTTCAAGTCATTCAATCAAAAATGGGAACCAGGAATTTAGGGGGAAAGTACTGATGTATAATATTGCGCCAAATTTTGGGATTTTTCTTATGCATTAATAATTACTGACTAAAAATCGCCAACACTTATCCTTGACTTTTTGTGACGTGAAATCCTTAACAATACCACTTGCAGTAAATATTGATATACAGAACTTTTTAGTGGGGGAAGATCTTTTCTCCTCAGTCAGAAAAGCGCCGAGTGGAAGGAATATTTTGTATCTATTTCAGCCCAGTTTTAAGGATTAAATCATGAATCTACTAATCTCAAACGTGTTTGTAATCTAGTTGAATGTAAGTGTTTTTAATCACTTTTATCGGCGTTCTCGGATCCGAGTAATATAACTTAGGGCGGCTAAGGACTTTAACCGATTAGTGACACAAGAACAAATACAGCTTTTGTGCTGATCAGCAACATAAACAGATTAAGAATGTAACTTGTAATAACAGTCACTCATAGCCCTTTCAATAACATTCGTCTTACCACCTGAGTAGTTCGCACAGCGGACAAATCTGCAAAGTAATACTTTGTACAGGCCCCGATAGCTTCTGAAAATCCCGGCAGGTTCGCTCCGCCCTGCTACCGAAACATTCACCCAGATCTCTACTGTTATATACAGCTTTTCCAACCAGGTGAGACGTCATAGGGAAAATTCATGGAGAATCCGTAACTTATCTCCTAACTGAGATTTTGACAAGATTCCAACATTTTTGAAAACCTTCATTTTGTAACCAAAATTGCCAAGCCACCAAATTGGACGTCAAATAGTTTAGCAAGATCAGCATGATACTGTTTAAGCTTTCCTTGGTATTCGACGAATTCTCTGTAAATGTTTATATTCCTTTATAGAAGTAGGGTTTGCGGGAAAGCGTCATCGTTGATTCGTGGGTGGGGGTGTTCTCAACATTTCAAGCATTAAAAAGATTCTACTATAGTTATTATGTTTGGACAATTGCAGACATTTGCATTCTTCTAATTTCTTTCTTCTCCCCTTCTAGTGGCTCCTGGAAACAACGTAATCAACCGCAATGCTGTCGAATCGAACGTGACTTTGTCTCACACCTACACTTTTGAAGAGCTCCGAGCCGGAAAGAGTGCTTCAGCCGACGCCAGTGAATACTGCAGCTGCGGATGGCCAGAGCATATGCTTGTCCCTCGAGGTACTCACAAGGGAATGGATTTCCAACTCTTCGTCATGCTCACTGACTACACCCAGGACAACGTAAGATATTTTCCTCTATTTTGAACTATTCCCTTATATTTCCCCATGTTCCCCCCGCTTATGGGACATTCCGTACACATATAGTAAAGTTGTAATCAAAATAAGTAAAAATATAGTTAGTAAGTATAGTATTAATTTTATAGAAAAATATATAAATTCATATAAATACTTTTTATTTATTTTACTCATTTTTGCAATTATCATTGTACTACACCCTTAGCCAAAAGCGGCCCAGATTGGGCAGTGCCTATACAACAAAAATATTTGCCCGTGTACGGATTGATTCCATAACATTATTATAGTAATAGCATTTAACATAATTACTTGAATTATAGGGATATTACATCACCCTGTGTAAAATTTTATCTTATCCAGGAGACTAAAATTCATATTTATCAGTCTGCGATATTCATATATTATAAAGGTGAATTAAATACGGTTTGTAATTGAGTTAAGTGTGACTCCTAATGGAAATTTAAATGATTTCATTTGTATTTTGGAACTTTATTTTACTGAATCTTGTTAAATTCATTAAGCGACTAATACTCGTATGATGTAAAACAGATTTTGTTATTTGTTTATTAGATATTCTGCTATTTTTATATTTATAACTTCTTTCTTGGGGATTTATTCACTGACCTCAAATTTTTCCAACCCTTATATATGTCAAAAATTGTTCACAAATTACTTTTCGGCATCTCTCTTCAACAACAACACCAGAAGGAGAAAAAAAATGCCTTAACAACGTATCTGATGAGGATGTCTCATTTTGGTCTGGTTGATAAAGGCGCAGAAAAAAGCGATCGGTCAACTTTCCTTCGGCCTCAATGGAATAGCATTCAAAACTCCGAAGTCATTTCTCTCCCCTTCCACGGAGTCGAAAACAACAAAACGCCGAAAACCTAATCGAGACCCACATCTATGGCATAAATTTTCTGGAAAAAAGTGAACCCATGAGGAAATAAAAATGTCACGTGAAAATTGACTTTAAATTGTTACACCCACCCTCCCTTTATTGTAAATTGAGTTTTGAACCACAATTTCTCTTTTCCTCAGCCCGAAGGTGCCAACGTGAAGACCATCTGCAACGATGCTGTGAGCTACTGCGGTGCCAAAGACCAAAAGTACCCAGACAAGAAGCCCATGGGATTCCCCTTCGATCGACCCCTGCTTCCCAGTGTCGCCGCCAAACTGCCCACCGAAAACACGTGCGTCACCGACATCAAAATCAAGTTCCTCGGTTAAGAACTGCACCTCCAACCGCAACGGACATAATTGTTAACATGAATTCGGCTACCCAACCACAATATTTCTTCTGGAATTAATACTTCACATATATGAAAATTCTAAATAAATCAGCAGTTATTTCAAAATGTGTTTGTTCAGTATACTTGTTGCGACTTACTTATTCCCCCCCCCCCTTATATTCCATGCGATCATTGTTACAAAAATATAGATAATTTAAAACGGTACTTGCGTAAAACCCCGTCAATCAATGAGAGCTGGCATAATTCAAAGCGTTCGCGCGTGGATAGTTAAAAGTTTTATTTCTTTTCAAAACACTTCAGTTATTTAAAATTTCTACAAATTTTAATACTTTTATACAATTTTTCTCAATTTCTTAGAAGTGTTTCTCATATATTTCTGCATGGGTTGGGTTGTACTAATGTTATTTATAGTTTTCTAATTTTTTCTCTCACAAATACAATGACAAACAGGGAAGAAAAAAAAGTCGCAGCTAATTTTTTAGATTTGAAAAAAAAAAATTATAAAAAACCTTTATTTCATGCATAGAATTATCAAATATATCACGCGGAAAAAAAATAGAACAAATTTCAAAACTTTATGCTATTTTCGACAAAGGGATTTTAAATACATAACTCTTATGAAAAATAAAAAGTTAAGAAAACACAGCTTTTCAAAGGTCAATGAAATTATTTGGCCCAATAAGGAAAAAAAATTAAATAATTCACTAAAAAAATAATATTCCTAGAAAATTAAAGAGATACAATTAGGAGGGGGGGGGGGGAAAACATTTCAGGAAATCACCAAAAATCAAATAAACATCTATAGAAATCATATAAAATTTACCTAAATAGTCGAACAATTTAAAATTTAAAACAGTAAAACCCAAAGATACAAAACGAATTATTAAATAACCAACCAATTTAAAATTAAAAAAAAAGTAATAGAAAAGAAAAGCTTAGAAAATTGAAAATAATTTAATTAATACTGTTTCATATTTTCAGAGGGTATGTATGTTTTTACTGATCAAATGATCATATTTCAGTGAATTACATTAGAAAAAAGATAGTAACAAACCAAAAATAAGGCACTCAGAAATTCTACAACAAAAAAAAAGAAAGAAAGAAGGTGAACATAGTGAGCATATTCAATTTCACTACAAAATACCATTTTACACTTAACTAATCATCAAAAATACTGTTACACCAATTAAACACCTTAACTGAAAAGAGAAATATGAATGCACAAAAAATGTGCACAGAAATAAGCAGTATCAAACATTGTTTAGTATAATGTACTTACCTACGACACGTCATCAGAAATATAAAATATTGAAAATTTACAAATCCATATCAGTAGCAGAAAAAAAAAATTACCAAATAAAAAAAGAAAACAAATTGCAAAAAAAATAAAAAAAAAAATATTACTGTATTAAAACGTTTACAAACACAGAAAACATTAAACAATTTTACACCAATAAGAATAAAGAAAAATAGAGAGAGAGAAAAAAAATAGAATGAGAGAGACAGTACCTTCCTTACTCCATGAAAGAATCCACCGTCTGAATATAAACTGACTGATTTGAATGACATATATGCTTGTGTGTATACATATATATATGTATGTTATTTGCTCAAATTACTTTCAAAGAAAACTTATTCTAAAAACATTGTTTGAGACATTTTAAAAAGCCAGAAATAGGTATATAAAAAAACTTCTTCAAAAAATAAGAGATAAAGATGGAAAAAGATCGCAAACATAGTTAAACACGTGTCGCCATCTAGAGGAAGGAAAGCCATTTAATAACAAAATATTTAATAAGAATGATAAGCATATTTAATAAATATAAAATTAAAAAGTATACAGAGAGAGAAAGAGGGTAAATTTCGAGGCGTATACTTCACTGTCTAATTTTGAAATAAACAAACAGATCAGTAAATGTTCTTTTTCTCAAGTGTATTGTTGCAAGCTCTTTCATGTAAGTACATGTACGCCAAAAAAAGTGGAAGTTAACATCACAATGGAAGTAAAGGAATGCATTCCAATACAGCGCGCTGAGTGACACAGTTTCGCAATGCAAGCCAGAGACAGAAAAGAGCGTGTAAAAAATTCCATCTGCTTTTATACCAAGCTAAGTTCAATGTGACACGTACAGTTGAAAAACGTAAATTTGTTTGGAAGATGTATTTGAATGGAGTGCTAAAATTTTGTGATAAAGAAGAAGTAAAAATTTTGTGATAAAGAAAAAGTAAGGGAAAAGAAAATAAAGTAATTATGTTAGTCATCTCTCTCTCTCTCTCTCTCTCTCACACACATAGATATGTATATGTGTGTGTCTTCATTATATATATATATATATACGTCGTACAATTAAAATAAGGTAATAAAAAAATTTCATACAGTTTTATCATTATTAGGGTACAATGGTCCCTTACAGAAAAAAAATTAATGAATATTTGATAATTAAATTAATTATTTAACTCGTACATTTATTTACTTGTAACTTCACATAAATGTTGTTATAAAAAAATCATCTTTATTATAAGTACGAAAGCGTTGTACGGATTTTTGAATGTGTAATACATTCAATAATAAAATTGTAATTTTAGAAACTTAACAATGTTTGAAAAATTCTACTTTACAAATATAAAATTAAATTTAAATTTATACTTTTACATGAAATCATGAAAAAGTTTCATACATATTGTATATGTACGTAAATATTATCACATCAATGTTTCCTTCTTAATGTACTTTATTTTTAATCTAAAGTTACATAAAAATATCATACTAATTTGCAAGCAGTACTATTTCGATAATATGTAATATTACACATATCGGTACACATATGGGACCTAAGCACCCCTGGATTACCAAAAACGCAAGATTACCGGAAAATTATTATTGATGCATTTATTTGGCAAAAACTATGTGTTATTGAATAAAATATTTTGCAGTAGAAGCAAGTAGGGATGTGGAATTTCAATGCTTTTGGCTCAGCTGTGCTTACATTTCTTGTTCATTTTTAAAGAGCTGTTTTTTAATTTATTTGTTCTTTAAATTCCTCGAACAAAATCTCAAAGATATTCTAATGAATTTAAAATTATAGAATTACAACATATGATTACTTTACACGTTTTAGGAAAATCAAATCGGTTGAATTTCAGAAGGAAAAAAAACATGTTTTTTTATTAAATTAATACTAAATTTAATAATTATTTTCTAATTTTAACAGCAGATGGTGCAAAAAAAATATCTTTGGTAACTTCTCAGTATGAGTAATCCTTAAGTATTTTCATAAGCAAAATAAATAAATAAAATGAAGTAAATACTAGTTGAGAATAATTTGAAATACTTTTATATCATATACTGTACTCATATTGTGAATTTTAAGCAAAACTTTTAATAATTTTATTGAAAAAAATTAATTAAAAATCTGCTTCTTATGTCTTAATATGCAATGGTTAAGATATTATACTCTTGTTAAAATACACAAAATAATACATTGATATGTTTTATTTTTATTTACAGAGTATCTATAAAAATTAAATACTAAATGCAAAAGCTTGTTTAATTATTTTCCATGCATTTAGTAAAAGAAACAAATTAATAAAGGAACACATGAAATATGTTTAACATTTAAATTCATATTCCACTCTTATTTGCTTTCCTTATGCACTTTCATAAGAATCAAAATGAAGCGAAATTTTCATAAAAAAATAATTTGTAAATCATTCTTGGATTTGAACAAATCCGACTGTATATTTATCAATATATATATTATTTATTTTGCATAAATACGTATAAACACGCTGTAGCAAAACATCTTAGAGTTAGTCTTACATTATAAAAAAGCCCTAAATACATATTGACAGTCAAAAATATACTTTGGAAGAATCGTAAATGCATAAGCAGATTTTATACGCATTATTACACACATCATTGTTTTTTTCCGCTTTCAAATTAATATCTAATAAAATACAAGAATTTTAGAATCAGTTCAAAAATTTAAAAAAAAAAAAAAACGAACAAAATAAATAAGATTGAAAATAAAAATGCAATAAATGTAAAAAATTCAGCTTTTTTTTTTTTTTTTTTTATTCATATTCTATTTTCGTTTGAAAATCGGTTTCGAAACGGACCATAGAACTAAAGACTTCCCTGTCGCATCGACTCATTCCAGTATTCGGAATCGCGTTTACCTTAATCTTTACCGTTCCTCAATCTACCAAAAACAGGTCTTCTAGTTCCAAGACCTGCTATGCCAGGTCTTTTACTCTCTGAAGAAAGAGATCATTCGGAGTTTTTCTCCTTCATTCTAGTCTCGTGGAACCGTTCGATCTAGTTCTTTCTTTCTTATTGCATTCTCAATACGGAGAGCGCAATTGGAAGCTCAATATTGTACTGGTCAGCTAATGGGTCCACTCAAGGAGATGTAGGGGAGGGGCGTGTATAGTTAGCCTTATTTATCAAAAGGGAGTATCAGCAGCATGTGGACGAGTGGTTTCGGGGCCCATTTTCTTGTTTCTAGTACGAGAGCGAGCAGCCGTGAACGAGGAACATTTCTTTAATATCTTCTGGCTTCTCTGACGGTGTAACCCTTGTATTAACCCTTCAAAAACCCTTGTATTATAGAAGAATATACACCTCAGAAAGCATTGAGATGAAGACGTCACTGAATAATGCGGAACAGCAAAAAACAGATTTCGGAAGTACCGGTAACTCGAGTATTCTCGCTGTCTTAGGTGAACTGGTTTGAAATAACCAGTTCTTCTTTTGCAACTCTATCCCTGCAACCAAATAGTTAAACATACAAAATAATTAAGTCAATAAAAATGTACTGTTTTGTATTCTATCCAAGTCCTTACACATGAGATGTACTCTTGACGCCAAGTCGGTGCATTAGGCATCCGATAAGTTGCATTGAAGTAGAAAGCGTAAGACAGTTTTCAATGACTGGTCAGTAGGTGTAAAAACGACGAATCACTGGTAAGTCCGGAAGTGACGAATTACAAAGTGAGAACTATAATACAGGTTGATAACCAAAAAAAAATCTTTAATTTTAACTTTGTTATATTTCAAAATACATTTCGAATCTGAAAATTAATGATACTTAATAAAACCGGAAACTTCAATTTCTTTCAAATGGTTACAAATGATTTATATGTTTTCCTTTCAACACCCAACAGACATCTATACTGCATTCCATTTGTCCCCAGGAAAGATGGAAAACGTCTATGTTCGTTCTGAATGAGGTGCGGTTTCTTAAAAAAAAGTTGTTTATGTGGAAGACTCAACGAGCGACAGTAGCTGATTTCGGCACATGTGCATTTGCAGACTGCACATTTTCCGTCCAGATCCTGCCGAAAATATTTGGTAATAATCATTTCTTTCCTGGAATCCAGCAACCTAAGAACACTCTTCTCGCAACTGGCAGTTCATTATTTTGCTCCGTCTACACCCTTCCCATTTTTGCCTCAGAATTTATATAAATTTAGTTACATTAAATGCATAAAAGTACAAAATCTTATTAAATATTGATATTTCCCTCACTTAACTCTAGTAATTAAATATTACAGTAAGTCTAGGTAGAAATTGAACCCGAAACTCAGTAAATATTCCGCATTTTTAAAATTATACGATCATTATCTTACGAAAGAAACGGAGAAGAAAAATTATCACAGCTTTATTTATTTATAATTACTTTTTTTATATTTTTGTCTGCGTTTCTCATCTTCATGACATATTTCTGACTTCAAACTTTTCCGCTGTCTTTTTGCAAATTTTTTACGCTCTCTAAGCGTTCATTTTTTACAAAATATTTTACTTTTGAAACTAATTTTCCTAAATTATCTTTTATCTCGTTTTTTTTAATTCTGATACTTTTATTCCATAAAAGAATCTTGTAAAAATGTAAGTGCATTTAAACAAATTTATTTCTATGATTGTATGTAAACGTATGTGTAGATTTTAACATTTTTAGCAGTTGTGTTGAGATTTGTGTTCGTCCTCGACGAAATCAACTCATTTGTGTCGTGGCTTTCGCTACAGTGGTGTTTCAAGTTGGCGATCATTTTTAAGCATGACATTATGTTTTTGCGCGGCATTGGAAATTCGCCAAATATGTGACAGACCAATAACGCAACTGTTCCTTGATTTCTTTGGGCTAAGAGCAAAACTGTGTCAAACTCTGTTCATTGCGTCGTGTGAAGATCTCGCACAATCAGTGTTCTTCAATTGGCGAAACCAGTGCAAAATACTCTCATAGTGTTGAGATCCATTTTTTTTTTCTTCTGAATGCTGCCAGCACTGATACAAATGAATTCAAATATTCTAAAACAGAAAACGTTACTTTCCACAGAAAATCAACCATCTTTCCAGTTACTGCAATTTTGGATAAATCACCCAACGCCACCCGCATGATAAAAAACTAAAAATTCATCAGATAAGCCACATTGGCGCATGCTTAGTTTGTGTATACACGCTAAGCATTTCGAAGCATTTTACTTAATATTAATTCATGCAATTATTCCCTTCCATATTGTTACGAAATTTTTGGCGTGTGTGGGCTTATATTCGAGCTAAATCATACCAACAGGGACGAGAGTGACAAATAAAGCTTTATTCACAAATATTTAAGATGACACACACGTAGCAAAGCTTGAACAATAACAAACACAGAACTTGTACAGATTAGCAACACAGCTACAGGAACAAAAAGGGCATTTTTAATGACAGCCGCAGTTGTATCAAGAACACTCAGCTCAACAACTTACTGGTTCGCGCAACAGATAATCTCAGCAGTAATACTCTGCACGTTCGAGGCAGATTCCCACAGTTTCTGCAGATACACGCTGCTTCTACAAATTCACTCGGCATACATTTCCCATGTGAAAAAAATTTCCAGTCGATTTCCCTATTGATCTTCTCAACTTTTCAACTCTTCGCTATATTTTGGAGCTTCGGTCAGGTAGACGTCATAGGAAGACATTCAGAAAAGAGTCCGTAACTTTCTTCTCAGTAGATATCTACTAGATTCCAGTATTTTCTAGAAGTTTTTTTCTTTCCAAGTTTTAAGCAAAGTCGCCCAAAATAGCCACCATATACGTCACCAATTCTGGAGCATTGTTTAAACTTTTCGTAGCTGATTGATATAATATCTGTAAATATCTATTTTCAAGAACTTTCAAGAACAAGAGATACTTTGCAGGGGAGCGTCATCTTGGGTTCACAACAATATTAATATAATAATCACTGATAATATTTTGTAACATTTACAACACAACGAAAAAACAATGATTCATTAATAAATAAAAAATAAACAAATGTCTTACCTTGAACTTGCCAAAAACGAACCCTATAGATTTCTAACAAATGTTTCTTTTCAAAGGTTTGGTTAACTTTGTTTATCAATATAAATTACTATTTTGTGAAAAAGAATATGTAAATTTAAAAAAATCGAATAGAATTTTACGGTTAAAATAAATAAAATTTATTTGTACAAAATCCGACTCATCAGTGTCAGAAATAAATAAACTTTACAAATGACCGTTCTTGTCATGTTCATCAACATGTTCTAAATCGCTTTTTTCGACGTCGCTATCTCCATTTTCTTTTTCGACTATTTTCAATTTAATTAAAGCTGATACTAACGTATCAGTTCAGGTAGATTGTCGTGCTTTATTGACCAATAAAGCAACCGTGCGTGTATTATGGTGTCTTTAGACTGAAGCCACCATTCCATAGTTGGGCAAATTCGATTTCGTTCCACAGCCTTAATACAATCTGAGCGCTCGTATCCGCTAAAATGTCGCTGCGAATTCTACATTAACCTTTCTGCTTATTCATAACAATCTAAACTAGCAAAGTTCGAAGATAGAGGAAAAATAAAGTTCAATCAGATAAGAGCACACCGCAGGCGACAAATTTCAACTTTTAAACTCGTAAAAGCCGCGGCATATCCACCCAAAAACGTGATACTTAGATCCTGCAAATAGGCTTTCGCTTCATGTGGGGCCTCATAAGGAAAGATAAAAGTATGGGGGGGGGGGGCGGTATGACATTTGCTTCTTTCTCCTGTTAGTACTGAAGCGTTATTTTACTATTATTATTTGCAGATGCAGGATTTCAAAACCTAATGATTATTTTAAATGATGATGATTACCTATGAAATTAAAATGATTATTACATCTTTTATTCATTTCATCTCTTTGAACAGAATAGAAATTTTGGTATTTCAATAGCTGCATTACTTATTTTTTGGAGTGTGCGTACTAACTATATCAATACATATTATCATACAAGGAATTCGAGTGATTGTTTATTAACGTCGCAATGGGAAGCAACACAGAGGCTACGACGACATATCTCGTCATCTTCAGTCAAAGTCAAGTGGCGAGACGACACCTGAGCTGGCACCTTCCTCTCCAAACTTCCACATCACGCCATTGGGAGTATTTGGAGCCTCGACAGATCAATCCCGTATACGGCGGGGCTTTAGTAGCATTAAGAATCGAACCCACGAATCGATGGAAAGAATGTCAATCGAGAGTTCGAGATCATTGACACTAGGCTACCACGGCCACATCAAACAGATAATTCCGGAGCAGATGGCTATTAAAACAAGACCTAATCTGGTTCATTCGAAAATTTTCTGTTAATTGTACAACTGACTACTTTACAAATTTGAAATGATTAAAGGATGTTTCATACTTTTATTTATATATTACTTAGAACAGAATATGTAGCAGATACCCGTTTGGTAATAGTTTGCTACGTTTTTTGGCTTTTTATATTGGAGACTCACATACCTATTTAAATTATAAAGAGGATCCATACATATATATATATATAAGATATAACAGACGGATGAGCCTTTCGAACGTCAAACGTTAAAAGATTCATAAAATTAAAAATGGTGCTCACAGTACTTTTTTAAAAGCTGAGTATTAGTGAACACAATTACCAGATGTTTACTATTGATGATCATAATGATAAAAAAAACTTCAAATTATGAAACAACGAAGAGGTTTTTTTAAAAAAAAGATTTTAATGCACTTATTAGATAAAAGTGTAAAATGATGTTTGTTAAAAGTATCAAAAATTTCTCAGAATTAAGCTTATAAACATGTAGTATTCATTCAGTGATGCAAACCCTCTAGACAGTTTACTCAAATAAAACTGTGTAACACAAATATAACTTTGTAACATTATAAAAGCCGATTCGTGCACAATACGATCCCCAACTCTTCTCAGCAATATCCCAGCTCCAACCGATTCTAATCTTCTTAAGAGGTCCAATTGTTCCATTGTTCCAATTTTGCTTTCAGCTGGATGCTAATATAGAGTACTACTTGGAGGCATAAAATTTTATTGTAGACGATAAGTCACCAAATCAATAACCCTATCGTAGAATCCAAAAAGTCGTAAAATCATAAATTTTTTCTGGAAACCCTAGTATAGGAACTCGTCTTGGCCTTTTCACGCTGGATTGGACCCTTGGCCAACGATCTATTCACAAACGTGGTCAATAGCCAATTAGTTTCCATTACAAAATCCCACTGTCTATGCGGAATATCAGTTTCATCGTTACATTACAGCGCTGAAAGTTAAAATGATATTACATAAAGGAAGAAAAACAGTATATAAAGAGTATTAAAGAAAATGTTTCTAGTCTGAAAACAACGAGTTTCGTGAGTTTTTATGGTACATGTGGTCGGCAATAAGACGGCAATTGCAAATTGGTAAAGCTACCATCCGTTTCGTTGTTACCTAGCCGAAAACGCTTAGCGATTATCACCGTTAAAGATCAGTGATTTTTTTTCTCCAGTTTTTTTAAGTAGTGTTCAATACTTTTTATTCAACCCATGTAAATTTTTGCAACTGCAATGCTCAGAAAATTATCATTCCAACATTCAAGTTTCCTGTTGAAAAAATTTACTACTTTCTTAGTAACTAGATCAAATGAAACGTTTCCGTTGGAGTAGTAATTAAGGCGTTTTAACTTCTGACGTTGTTGTTCAAGAGAGCCGCAGCAGAGTCTATAAACACCTAAACATCAAATTTTAATCTTTAAAACTGTCAGAATTCCAGTGTGTTACTATCACAGAGTAGTGTGACCACCTAGCACAATGTATACGCCAGAAGATACTCTTATTAACTTCTTTTTTCGAAAAGAAGTTAATAAGAGTATATATAATGTGAGCTGAATAACGATGTCTCTCAAACAGAGCTTCAATTTTCTCTCTTCCCTCCCCGCAGCAATACGTGATTCATCATCATTTATATTTGAAGCAACAACCCAGAGTGGGCCAGGGCTTTTTTTAAAATTCCAATAAGATAACTTATATTTTACCTTTGTCTTGCAGTTCCTCTCCCATTCACCTTAAATCTAATTCAACAGAATCAAGCCACCGTAGTTTTGGTCTTCCTCTTTTCCGACAAGTAGAGGGCTTTGCAACAAAAATCTTCTTTACTGAATTTTTTTCTCCTATTCTAATTATATGAGAAGTCCAGATCATTCGATTCACTTTAATACACTTAATGAAATCAGGCTCATTAAAAAATTCTATAAATTTCAGATTTAAAAAGTTTTCGCCAAAGGCCATTTTCTTTGACGCCACCTAGAATACTTCAGAAAACCTTTCTCTCAAAAACTGCGATTTTATATTCTTCATTTTTAGTTAGTGACCAAGTTTCCGAGCCATGCATTAGGACTAGCCTAATGAGAGTTTTATAAATAAGGAACTTTAATTTTCTGGAGAAAATACAGGATTTCAGTAAAGGGTGGAAGAAAGTTTTGTTGGTCAGTGAAATACGATATTGAAAATGTTCAATCCTACTGCATATATAATACCTTGATGAATGAATGTTGTACTTTCCCTAATTCCAGACTGCCACGAAATCGCACACAAATGTATGCTCTTCAAAAACCAAGAGTTCATTAAAACAATATGTATTGAAATACGAAAATTATTTATAAGAGATATTAGATAAAGTTCGCTTTTTTGTAATATTATCACAAGTACAATTAAACCGTATAGTGTATTCGTATTTTGAAACAATTATACAAAGGCAGTTTCATGACTAGCAAAACAATGTAATAAATAAATGCTAAAGCAATATTTTGGCCGGCCGGTCTTTTCAGTAAATACCAATTATTTCTTAACTAATCAAGTTGAAATATAAAGCATTAAATATAATGTATAAATGTGGGGAGACTATCATTTAACTTCCTTAAATAAGTCGCAGTAACAGAATAATGTGTAATGAAACATGTTAAGAGTATTTGCTTATTTAACAAGCTCTTTTAAAAAGAGATGTAGCAATAACACAGTGGTTCCCAAACTTTTTTGATCTATGGACCCTTTTTATAGTCAGAACTTACTCCCCCCCCCCTAAGTGAAAGATGCTACATAAATGCTTAGTATAAAAATTACAAATCTAAAAAAAAAAACATTTTTTTTGAAGAAGTATTTATTGAAATTAAAGCTTTTGTTGAGAGAGAGAGAGAGAGAGAATAAAATTCTAAAAGTTTAATTACTTGGATGAGCTTGATGAGACGTTATGAGAGTATTTATGTCCGACTCTCAATGTTTGTGAGTAACAACCCCAAATCCCCACTAGCACTAATTTCTAGTCGGTTTCTTTCTTGTGGCTGTGATAAGGTTCATAAAGTCACTGAATCCCCATTCTACAAATAGGAAGACGGGAAAACAGTCGACAACATCCGTACAATAACCCATATTGCAGGATATAAAATTGGGATCTGTTTTTGTAACCAGAATTTGTGGTATCCTTGTCCAAACATTGGTTTAAGTTCCATATTTGTGGATATTTCAATAAGCTACTCCTGTATTAATATGGGTTCATCTGTATTTGGGATCTGAGTTTGCCGACTCGCAAAAGGTTTCAACACCCAGTCGGGAATATCCAAGTGAAGAATGTCTTCAAATCTTTGGTTCATGAGGAGCTGTTAAGTGTTGACAGTAAGCAAGCAAATCTTCATCTCTATTTTGATATTTGGAAACTGAGAACATTCTCCTTTACCTAGGTTTTGTTAGTACAGAAAAAGTTCGATTAAATTTAATTCGTCATCTTTTAGTTTCAAATCAGTTTCGTTAAATTTGGCAAATAAATCAGTCATATAGGCTATGTCGTTTTTTGACTTAATTAAAATGTGCAGCAAATCATCATCTTTGCTTTCCAGGAATTCCAACACTAAATCAAAGAGCGCATAAACATGCACTTTTAGATAACCAACATACTTCTGTGTGAAGTAGTAAGCGATTATAATCTTCATCATTTTCCAAACGAAGTTGAACAAATAATCTTTCATTGAATGCATTCTTTTTGATTTTATTAACTGCTCTAATTGCATAATCTAGTGATCCATGCAAACGTTCACAAAGATTTTTTGCGACTAAATGATATCGATTAATGACACACTGTACTGAAAATACATTCGGTACAACTTGTTTTAAGTATGCCAGAAAGCATCGGTATTTTCCTATCATTACCGAAGCACCGTCAGTTGCAACTGATATGGTATTAGTCAAAGGTATAGATATTCATCGAAAAATCTTTTCAATTCAGTGAATAACGTTTCACCTTTCATATCGGTTTCCAAACATGTAACAAATAACAATTCTTGGCAAAAACTTTCTTCTTTTACAAATCTTACATAAGCAAAAATTAAGGCTTCATTTCTTGGTTAAGTGGATTCGTCAGGCTGTACAGCAAATTCAGATGTTTTTAAGTACTCACATAAAGAATTTTTTTCGCACTAAACCATTTCATCAATCCTTCTTTGTACTGTATTATTAGTGTAAGCAAATTATTAGGCAGATCTATGTGCAATACCCCCTTTCTTTTAAAGTTGAATCGAGTATAAGAGTAAAAACTAAAATTACCGGGCATATTGATTCTTCATTTTTAATTGCCGCTTGTTTTGCTACCGATGAATGTATTTTTACAAAGGGATTGATTGAGCCCTTTTTCAAGTCACAAGCTATCATGTAAAAAGTCAGATTCTTCTAAGTATCCTGTGAGATAATTACTTTGGATTCAGCGAAACAGATATGTACTCTCATAGAATAGAGAGAAGATGAAAATGATGCCAAGGCAAAATCATATCTTTCTGATACATTGTCATGTGATTGTGTGAAAGATGTGACAGTGTGAAAGATTGACTTAGTAGGACCCCTGTTTATAAATAAAAGAGGTAATGTCTGGATTGAGCTATAAACTCGCGTATTTTACCGTACTCTGCCTTTCAAGCTCGTGTCCTCCTTATCAAAGGATTTCTTTTTGTTCTCTCTATGTCGTTTCGTCGTAAGAAGAGGAAGATACAGAGTTATCTATTCTGACAACGACACCAATCTCAAGATTGCAAATAATTATGTGCACAGTGTTGAATGAAATAACATATCACATTTTGCAAACGTGAGTGAGTAATTGTTTATTAATGTCCCACTGAGGAGCAACACGAGGGCTATTGGCGAAGACCTCGTAATTCTGATCCTCGGTCCAGTGTGAAGGATGACACCTGAGTTGTCACCTCCCTCTCCAAACTTCTACACCATACAACTGGGAGGGCGTAGGAACCAGACAGTTTTACAGTGTATCATGTCCTCTACACGGTAAATCTGTCGAGGTGTTTAGTGGCATCAAGGCTTGAAACCGAGACTCGACGAAATTCCGGTCACAAGTACGAGACCAGGACTATTAAGGTACCACGGCTACCACATCATGCAGAAGTCCAATTTTATTTGAAAGTCAATCCCTACTCAGCTGCTTGATAGGGTAGCTGGAGAGAGAGACTTATTCGTGTAGTCAAAGAATTTCTAAGACGAACTCTAGAAAGAATAGTATTGCTTGAAACGATTCCCAACACTACTTTAAATTCCATAGGTTGCTCACTGTCACGATAAATATCGAAAGAGAGCTGTAAAATATATCTTTAGTATCTCATCAGGCATCTGCTTGCGGTGCCTTCACACATGGGTTAATATTTTACATTACATCCATAAACACGGCGAGTGTTATATATATATATATATATGTGTGTGTGTGTGTGTGTGTGTGTGTGTGTGTGTGTGTGTGTGTGTGTGTGTGTGTGTGTGTGTGTGAGCAATACGTAACCC
>BMAW01024987.1:757727-826299 GCA_019974015.1 Nephila pilipes
TTACGCTGCATTGGTTACACTGGATGACAGTAACATCTACAATTATTTAGAATCTTTACACTTCCGATAACATTCTACCACTGCTTAAATGTACTGAATTTTCATATTGACTTGATAAAATCTGTTTTTAATTAAAATGTTTTTTTTTCCATTTAATAAAAAGTCTTTTATATTATCATTAGTGATTTTATTGGTATCTCTATTGTATCAGATCTGTTTCTTAAGCAACATTTTTAATTAACAAATTCCATGGAATATTTGTAATTGAATTTCCTTACTGATAATTCTTTCTTTCATGAAAAACATTATTTAAAACTAGCTTTTATTGTAAATAAATTTTCATTTATTATAACTTCCTCTTCCAAAATTACATCAAGTTTTATTGTAGCATTATGCGGTATAGCACCGTTTTCAACAACACATATATCTGCAGTGCACTAAAAGTTGTCAATTTGTATCTCTGCTTTAAATTCACCAAAGGACTTTATTTTATAATCTCCTAATCCCGATAAAATTGAATTACATTGATTCAGATCACAAATATTTAAATTTTCAAATATATTTTTAGAAATTAACGTAGCTTGACTTCCAGTTAATATTTTAATTACTGAACAATTTTGAACAGATTTGCTTGTTCAGCAATATTGAGAGATGTTACGTTGTCATTGGGACTGGTTTTCATATTTAATTTCGAACATTCAGACGCCTTGTGCCCAAAGTTTTGACACCTGTAATATTTTAAATCTTTATTCAAATGTGTACAAAACATTGATAAATGTCCTTCACCACCACAATTAAAACAAAATTTAATTTCTGATCATAGTTACTTAATCGTTTCTGTTTCACAAAATTATCAAGTTTTTGTTTTCAGGTTTCTCTAAATTCGCGTAAATCTTTGCAACCTTACAAAACTAATTTATTTTCATGTTTGTCGTTGATACCTCTTATAACATATTGCATTAATGCGACATCTTAAATCCTCCCTCGAATACCGAAGTCTTTCATAAAAAATAACATTCCTTTTTTTTTTACACAGATTCTTTCATTTTACTTTTACTTAGTATTTCATGCAATTGGGCTGAATTAGTTGCGACCTTGAATGCATTTATCAACACTTCTTTCAATTTCTTCCATGACGTAATATTGAACACTAAAAAATAATACTTACTAGTGTTCAGTATTATTAGTTGTAATAATAAATTTTACAAATAATAAAGAATTACCACCCAGCGATCGTTCAGCGTAAATAAACTTTTGGAGGTAAGATAAATGTCGCAGCGCATTCAAATTGTTTGCACCAAACAGGTACGTTTCCGAGTAATTTGCCATTAAAAGATGAAATAACACATTTAATGTGTCAGAAAAGCTTAAAGATATACTTTGATTTTGAGTCGCGACAAACCATAACGCCGCTCCTCTGAATAATTTGCAGATTCATTAATATTCTGGCTCTGCATTGATAATTGTTGTTTTGTCTCTACTCACGTTTCGCTTTCTGATACATATTGATTCAAATTTTGAATATATTGAAAGATCGAGTTAACAACATGCAGCAAAACTAATATTTTCTGAATTATTTCAGTTTTTGTTCCTTAGAATGTAATATTCAGAATATCACAAAAGGGAATCAATTCATGTAATGATGAAGTATCATTAATAGTTTTTAATTTAAACTTAAAATTAGTCATTTACTGTGAATTCGAAACCAGTGAAGTTTCAGATTATTTTCGTTCCATCTGTATCAAAAATAAACTTACTTTTTTTAAACTTACTTTTTTTTAACTTACTTACTTTTTTTTTAACTTTAATTTTTTTTCTTTCTTTAGATTCTTCAATACATCGCTTATTACATTAATTACATCAATCTTCATTATAAATAAGCAAAGAAGAATAAATCTGACTCACCCTCAAAGTCTTGAATTAACTTTCTGTAGAATACACATTAATCCTATAATAGCTTCACGTTTTTAAGGAAAAAAAATTCGTTCATATCGCACTTTAATTAGAAATACTATTTTTTTACACACACTTTTAATCATTAGTCCTACAATGTATCACTAGTTTTATTTCTCACGTCTGATACGTTGGTTGGCCGCTGTTACTAATTATTCTAATTAAGAAATCTAATCTTGACATTTTAAACATTTAACTTAGACGTTTCACATTAACAAGTACACAAAACATTTCACGTTAACATTTAAAAACAAAAGTAATTATCATCTTTAGCATTTGAATCATAGACAAAATCACAGATCGTCTTTTCTGTTCTGATGACAACTGTCGTCTGACTTTCGAGTTTCCTTCACTACCAGAGGCATCTCCCTCTATATTCGGGGTTTTATTTCAAATGTGTACACATATATAAAAATTGCTTTCTTAATAAAAATGATACTTGTGGGGAGGGGGGAGATTGTTTTGAGAAATAGAAAAATTAACATTCTATAAATCTTGAATACTGCTTAACAATCTGTCACATTGCCTAGCCATGCAAATGTGATTCTTGTTTCTTCTTGCCAAAACCAGAGCCTCTGTTTTACTTTGTCATTCATCTCAGCACAAGCCTATTTAATATATATATATATATATTATTCATGAACTTCTTAAAGTTAATTAAATTGGTTAAATTGTGTAACTTAACATTATACAAATATCAAGTCCTTTTGTATTGCATTAAAAATTCCATTGAAATATCTTCATAATATCAAGTCCTTTTGAATTATTTTACAAAGTCCATTGAATAACAAATATTCTCTTAGGATTCAATTAATGAATATGATTGATTGTATAGTAAATAAAATGTTTCGCATTTCGAGCAAAAGGGAAGAGTCATATGCTCGGCTATATCTTAGGTTGAACATTTATTAGTTATTTTACAATTGATTGAGTTTTTTATAAGTAACCGTTTGTGTCATATTTTGAATACAAAAGAAATTAATTTAGCACAATTAATCCAGCACCAAACACTTAAATTTTACTAACATTTGGCTCAAAAATACACATTAAATTTCTGTTTAAATTAAATCCATGTTCTTTAAGAAAAGTATATTCTAAAATATCTTAATTCTGTCTTAAAACATCGGAAATACACTCCCGTTCGTTAAAAATAATTAGGAAAAAAGGCTATTTTTGCCAATATTTTATGCTGTGTGCATAATCCATTACTTTATTATCACAACACAGAACTATTGTGTAGGAAACGAGACTATATCAAATATTTCTGTAGCACAGTTGGCAACAGCAGTAAATAGTTAGTTAGGTTTTGAGAAGAATAAAGTGATGTGTTGATACTTTCTTTCTAATTTAAAACCGATGAGTCCACACATTTGGAGGCCGAAAAAACACTTGAGTAAGTCATACTAAACTTGTTTGCTTAAATTTCGATACGAAACCGAATTATAATGTCAATCGTTGAAGAGAAACCTGATTTACTTAAACGTAAACGATCAACAATTCGCGCCGCCGTTACGAAACTGAAAACAAAACTGAATGATCCAATTAGTGAAAAAACTTATTTAAAATATAGCGTTGAATGCTTACAAGACAAAATAAACGAATTAACCTTGGCAGACGATAAAATTCACGAACTTCGCAACGATGAAGAATATAATGAAGACATAACAGATTGCGAAATATACATAGAAAATGCTCATTTAGCGATGTTTACTTATGAAAAGAAAGCGAATACGAATTTTTCCTCGCCAAGATCGCTAATATCTGACAGTATTAAATAACGCGCTACCTCCAAAAGCGGTATAATTATGACGAAATAAATTATGCATCTGCGTCTTCAAACATTACAGTAAAATTATCTTCAGTAAAAATAACTACGTTTTGCTGTAAAATTGAATAATTTCACAGTTTTTGGGAGCGTTTTGAAAACTGCATCAACAAAACTGAACGCTTACCTCTTATTGACAAACATGTTTTCTTACAAAGATATTTAGATGGAGAGGCAAAACGACTAGTTGATGGAATAAATATAACTGTAGATACATATACACGCAACAACAAATGATATTTTAAAATAGAAATATGGCAATATGGATAAAATTATACAATCTTATCTCGATTATTTAGAAAACCTAACACCTGTTAAAAATCCAATCTCCGTCAGCATTAAATGAGTTATATATCTATTGTAATAGATGATTACGAGAGTTGGATGCCATAGGCGAAAGCACACAATTATACAGAAGAACTTTTTCCTTCAAAAATAATTCGTGCTTTTCCACATGATTTATGTCGTAATTGGGTAGTATACGCCAAACGTGAAAACTTGGTTGAAGGTGACATCACAAAAATTATGAAATTCTTAGCAGAGGATTTTGAGGGAACAGTTGCTGTAAATAATATTAAAGGCTTACTAATTTCAGAATATTCTATAAAATCCACTTTAGAGTATTTCAATGTGCGTTCTTATCTAGTTACTAAAGGTAAAAGAAAATAATTCACCCTTTTGCCCTTTCTGCGAAACTGCCGAACATTGGCCTCAACATTGCAACTCTGTGACGGACATAGACGCACGCATACAGAAATTGAAGGCTACCAATAGATGTTTCCTATGTACTAACCTCGGTCACGCCCCCAAAAGTTATTAACGTAAAGACAAATACTGCTGTCCCAAATGCAAGAAAAAATACCATGTAACAATATGTAAAACTGCAACTAGGGAGCAGTCTGCGACTGCATCTGCAAATAATATTGGTATACTTAAGTTAAATTTTGTTCATTTGCAAACTGTTAGAGTTTTCGTAATGAGTCCAATTGGGGTTACAAAACTTACACAATGCCTTTTGGATGGTGGAAGTAAACGTAGTTTTGTCTCTTCTGATCTTGTAAGCAGTTTGAAACTTCCAGTTATTTACCAACCAGACCATTGGAACTTCAAGCCTTCAAATCTCCATCTAGATTTACTCAAAGGCTAAGACAAGTTTAATTTCAATTATCAAGCATTTAGGACAAATCTAAAGTCAACTTTATTACATTCGAATGCCTCAACAAGTATGTATCACATCCGCCTCCAGCAACTCACGTTTAACGCTTCGAGAAAAACAAACGACTGAATCTTGCAGACCCAGATGATTCACTGTCAAACCTCCCATTTGAGATTTTAATCGGCGCACATTTCTACAAAAATGTCATGAATTCTGAACCTCCAGTCAAGCTCTCGGATTCTGTGCACTTGGTCCGATCAATTTTAGGGTGTATTCTTATTCGACATCGATCACACGCAACAGTTTCCTTCATTCCTACTGTTCATAATATTAATGTGGATACTTCAACTCAAGCATTGGTCGATGTGGTTCGCGAATTCTGGATCCTAGAAAGCATTGGCATACAACCAATTCAAGAGGAAAAAACACCTGTAACTTTGAAATATTGACAAACTTTCATCAATCTTTTGAAATCATCGGTGGGAGACGAGTAGTAAAATGACTATAGAATCCAGAAGTTCAACTTTGATCCAACAATTATGAAGTCACAATTCGATGTTTCAGTTCTTCAACAAGAAAACCGCATACAGACACAGTTTTTAAACAAGAAAATTTTCAAATCATGCAAGATTACATTAATAAAAAAAAAACAGATTGAAATCGTATCACATAAAGCACACAATAAAGAACGTTTATTTTACTTACCCCATCATGCAGTAAAGAAAATTGCAAATGAAGAATCCATGTGTCGTATAGTTTTCGACGCATCTTCCCATTCTCCAGGTCATCGATCTTTAAACGACGCTCTTGAAATTGGACCAAATCTACTTCCCAATATCAGAGCTACGTAATTGAGATTTCGCCTTTCAAAAATAGCTATTACTTGTGACGGAAGCCAAGCATTTCTACAGCTGATACTCTCAGACGAAGACAGAGACGTAACACGATTTCTTTGTTACAGGACAACGTATTATCCTGATAGAAAACTCTGCATGTAAGATGAAATTGTAATTTACCGATTCAAGTTTCTTCCCTTCATCTCACTTCAAGTTCACTTTTATTATCAGCTTCTCTTTGTGAATTGGCTACAATGTACAAGCAAACATACCCTACTGCAACATAACACATTAAGAATAATACCTATATGGATGTTTTTTTCATGGAAACATCTACAGATACTGAAGTTAAAATTCTATATCAAGAAATGCAGCAACAGTGGCACAGGTGGATAAATGAGATACAATGTCTGAATGATATACACATCCCGAGATGGATTGGTCCTTCAAATGCCATTACCATACATATGTTTTGCGACGCTTCTGTCCGTGCATAGGGTGCTTGTTTGTACGCTCGTCACACAGTTAACAACTCTACAGAGGTCAATCTCATTTGTAGTCGAAATAAACTGGCTCCAGTCAAAAGGGTCACTCTTCTGCGACTTGAATTGTTATCCACACTACTAGGAGCTCGCTTACTTCAATACTTTTGTGGAGAAACGAACATGCAGTCATACTATGGAGTGATTCTACTGTAGCTCTAAGCTGGATAAAGGGAGACTCCAACTGTAGGAAAGCGTTTGTTTGCAACAGAACAACGGAAATTCTTCAATACACTATTCCAGCACAATGGCTCCATTGCTCCAATACAGACAACCCTGCGGATCATCTAACCCGGAGTACTTTGCCATCACAATTATCGGCCTTAGAGTTTTGGTGGCTCTGCCCGAAATGGCTGATACAATATCCAGAAATTTGGTCTACACACTTTTTTTTGGCCATCACATACAGAGCCGTTAGTCAAAGTGGAATTACGAGAAACGGAGTTCCAATTTTTCTACGTTGCAACTTTAGAACCTATTGTAGATATATGTCATTAAAGTTCTTATACAAAAATAAATATATAAAATTCTTCGAGCATCATTCTATGTAGTCATCTGTAAAAGAAGTGTAACAAAATGCTCCAAACATCTTTAAATTTCACAACACTGCTTTTTAAATACTATGGTGTTATTCTATTAAAAATAGTAAATATTGCTTACATTTGCTTTTATTTAAATTTTAGATTAAATTAAAATAAAAATAATTCAAACAATTATTTTTGTTTCATCCTGCAAAAAAAAAAAGTTACACACATGCACATTTTTCATCAAATATCGTCAACATCAAACAGAAATATTTACGTAAATTAAATGAAAAATTTTAACATGGATAATAATTAACAAGGATATAATAATTCTTAAGAAGATATTGGATCTTGCATCTTTTCAAGAATTAAAGTCACGAAGTAAGTCGCTAAATATATGATAACTACGTGACATTACAAATTTAGTCAATACACAAATAATTATTCATATGAAAATCTTTTTTGAAACTGATCAACAGTAATACTTAAGGTATAATAGAATCTTTATGTAGATATTATAATACATTTCAAGTATATACTGTTTTAAAATTATATTTTTGCATTAATAATTCATTCAAATCTGAAAATTCGTAATGCATAAACTACAAATATTACCAGACAATCTAAACAAATGTTAAAAACTGGTACTAACATATTAAATATCTAAGCATTCCTCAAACTATTTTATTTAATTAAAATTTAAAGAGCGGGAAAGAAACATTTTTCAAACATTAGACAAATCACAGTTAAATAAGCATATCTGAAAGTAAAAAAATATCTGTGCGTAAATCGAATAAATTTTGAAGCCATTAATTTAGCTTGTTGATAGAATGATTCAATACCTACATGTTACAACAATCAAAAATTAAGATTTAAGCTGTTATTTTGGGTTTAAAATATGCGTAAAACATCAGTGATAATTTCTCATTAAATTAAAAAGTAGTATATATAGTCAAATGTAAGTTATTTTATCTTATGAAGCATAACACATTTTCTAACACAGTGCTGAATAAACGAATACAAAACTTGTTTACATCTGTAAGTACTACTTAGATATCTCGATAGCATAGCATCACATGAATTGTTAAGCAAGCGATGAAATTTTATCCATTGTAAGAGCTGAAATATATCCAGATCTAAAACTGCTCAAATAAAAACAAAATCGAAATCAAAAAAGCTCGCTTAAAGCTCGGTTAAACCTAATCAGTTTTCAGTACGGTTGAAATTTCCTAACCTGAAATTGAGTTAAAGAATGAACCTTCGATGGTGAATTGCACTTTCGGAGAAACCCAGATTTCTATCTTTGACTGTCGGTCTAGTTAACGGTGAATACGGCGATTAAAGTTCCCTCGAACAACAGTCTTCCACCCAAATGTAAAAGGCTTTCGATTTCTCCATGCCGAGGGGTGCAATGTAGGCGAAATTACCCGATGAATGAGTAATGCGTGAGGAAAAACTTACATGGATGACAATGCTAGACCACACGCTGCAGCTGCAACAAAGAAGTTCCTATAGCGTTTTTAATCACCCACCATACAACCCAAACTTGGCTCTCTCCGACTTCCATTCCTTTATTCTCCTGAAACTCTGGCTAGGAAGGCAGAAATTTAACTCAGACAACTATCTGCAGATCAGTGTCAAGAATTGTCTGAAAGCACCTTCAGCTGCCTTCTATAACGAAGGTATTGGAGAATTGGTACCTTGCTGCGACCAATATCTCAGTTGCAGCGACGAATAAGTAGAAAAGTAAATTATAGATGTTTCTAAATGTTCCAATTAAAACAGTTTTGATTTTCACAGTAGTTTTCATTTCGCTACAGATCAGACCTTGAAAAAGAAATAGACCTTGTATATTCTTAAGCCTAAAAGCCTACACAAAAGTTTTTAAAAAAGAAATATTTTACATTCCCCCATTTGGTTAATGTGCATAAGCTTTTGAAATTAAATATATATTAGCTTTTTTTTTTTTTTTTTTTTTTTAAGTAGAACTTCGGACAAAACTTTTACTCTAAATTACTTTTGAGAGAACTCGTCCAACCAACTTCGGATTTGATGTGTAACATTTCAAAGTTCTACCGTGAAGAATGATTTGAGGCACCATATTCTTCCACACAATAAAACTCCATGGAATCAATTCTTAAAATTGTTTTATATCTTTTTTGATTTATTGTTTTGTTTATGTCTCAGTAAGAAACAGCATAAAGGCACTGGCTGCGAACCTCGTGCTTTTGAGCCTCGGTCAAGGGACGAGTACGCTATCTACGTTGAAACCTTTCTTTTAATTTCCACACCAGACCAATTGAAAAACTTGAAGCCATGATAGTTTTAACGTGTTTCATCACCTCTAAACGACGTACTTTTAGTGGAATCAGGACTCGAGCTATGACTCAATGGAAACAAAACGGATGGGATTTCACGACCTAGATCACTACGCTTAGAGACCAGGTGAAGATTTCCCTTTTATTATGTTTAGTTAACTCTCGTAGTTAGAATATTCTTTTTCTAAAAGCTACTAGAGAAAAAACTGTGAATTAAATAATTATTATTAATAAATTAATAATTATTTCGTCCTCTACCTAAGCCTTTTTCCTGTAGAAAAATCTTGATCGCTATTTTAATATGTATTAAATACTTATTCAATATATGCAACAAATAAATTTTGCCCTTTTCGAGTGGTCTCAAAATCATAAAGATATTTAAAAAAGTAAATACCGAAGATTGTAGTTAACCTGAATGGTGGTGTACCAGCTTTTTAAATAAATCGTCAACACATCAATTGGGAGGAATAATAGGCTGTAGAAACATTTCAAACTTAACTTTATTTTAATAACAAAAGCAAATGCAAGCACTTAATATGGTACATCTTGGTATGAATATTACAGATGGAATACGTCAAAAAAGATATAGAGGGTGCAGCGTTACATCGAAATAGGGAGTAGTAGAGGTGCCAGTTACCCGGCCTCCATTGAAATACCAATTTCAATACACACAGATACAAAATTAAATTTAAGGAAAAGTACATAATAAATCCAATCAATGCATCAATATATAAAATAGAACAAACAAAGCAAAAAAATACATGCATTATAAAACGAAGGTTTTTCAATGAGTACATCTTTAATTAACAGGTAAAATGGAAATATTTTTGACATTTCTTTTAATTATTTTTCCGATGGGAAGTTAAGATTCTTATTTTATTATCTTTACCTTTAAAAACATCTACAATTCTCCTCGTGATCCATTTCGTACCTGGAAGATAGTCATATTTTATAAACACTAGAATACCTATATCAACTTTATTTTTAATAAATCTCCATTTGCTTCTTTCTTTCAAATTGGTCAGATAATCCTTTCCCCAAATTGTCCAAATTGACAATGTATTTTCTTTAACATTTATAACTAGAGACTCTAGGATGGCAGAAATACTCGCATGGTCAGGAGACAAGGTCTAGAAATTATCAAATTAAAATTGAAGAGATAGTAGGTGTTATAAATTTAAAACAACTTCTATTTCAAGTAACGTGATGATGAACGTCTAGAGTTAAGTTTGAATTTCCAGCTACGTTCTGGTACACGAATATGTTTGGAGTACTTTTTTTAAAAAACATTATTTTGAGAAGAACTTATAACCTTTTTAACTTCAGTTTGAATGGAAATAAGCTATGTTAAACTGATATTTGCAATAAATTACCCAAGTTTCACAAAATTATCAAATTTATAGAGAATTTTGAAGAAATTTTAGAAAAATTTCAAAAATGCTACATGAAAATTTTTTCACCTAATTTATGTAAATTTAGTATTAAGTCAAACATTATGTATGTTTCTAGGGATTAAAATAAAATCTTTTGGCTACTTAAGTAAATAAAAATTTCAAAGCCATTCGAAGAGCTATTATAATAAATTTGCCTTATTTTACAACGTTGTTATACAAATAATAAAGCATAATTAAAGCACTATTCTTTTTATAAACATTATTTTAGTTCAAGCCCTGGGAAATATTATGAGAAAAGATAGCACCAAGTTTCAAAGAAATTTAACAGCAGTATTTTGTGTTATTATTTTTGGAGTTTTTTCAAAATATGCAAAAAAATTGATTTTGAAAAAAATACATTTTCAGTACAATTTACCATATATTTTCTATATATGCACAATTACTTACTTAAAATTCACTAGTTTTACAGCTTACTCTATTTATTTGTTCATTTTTAACCATTTTTTTCTTTTTAGCTAATCTATTTTTTTTCTGGCAACTTTTACCTTTGACAAAGAATGTCGTTTTGACTCTGTTACTCGAACTTCATCGAGTTCTTCAAAACCTTTTAATGTAAATACACCAATAGGCACACTTAAATATTTCCATATATTCAATAATCCCTAAAATCTCTTATTAATCTGAATTACTGACATAAATCCTTCTAATCGCAGTGTTGGCAATGCAACAAAAAACGTCTTTTGGAATGAATTTCCATAAAATTTATTTTATGGAGTTGTCCTTGTAGATTTGTTTATTGCGTGATAAGTTCGTTGATATTTGCACCAGCTCGATACACGCCAAGAGGTTCCATAGCACCAGATAATACTGTACGTTTCGCGCAGTTATGAATGGTGTTTAATTCTTCATTTTTTGAATCGCAAAGGTTACATACTTTAGACATGAATTCAACGTCTAATACCTTCCCTGTATCTATTGAGATAATAGAGACACATCCATTCGAGGATGAAAATCCTCTCCGTTGCCAAGTTTCATCAACCGACACAACACATTGAGATAATTCGGAATCATTTCTAATACCTCTAATTTCCAATACAGCTTTATTTATCGAATTACATGTTATGTAGCTAGCAATAACTTCAAGTTTCTTCTCAAGGAAACTTAATGCTTTCTTTGACAGAACATGTACATTGATAGCAGAACAATGTTTTTTGGCCACAGAATATCTTTCACCAATGACTCTCATACCAAACCCAATTGCAAGATTAACATTATGAATTTTTTTTACTTTATCAGAAGAACAGAGAGAGAAGGAATAGTCACAATTTTCAAATTTTAAAGTCATGTTCATGGCTAATCCAAAAACTAACTCTTGCATCACATTAATTCTTCCTTCAAAACATACAGGACAACATAATAAAGAAATTACATGATAGAAAATTTCTATGTTAAAAATAACATTTTTTTCATCATTTACACTAACACATCTTTGAAGGTGTGAAAGAATTCATCAATATTATTTCATCGCAGTTGAAATATCTAAATCGGTGCTAATTTTTTCGTTCTCTAAAACGAAACATTATTAGAGCACCTATTTTTTTTTTTTAACTGTCTTTTACGAGAATAACTTTTATTTCTGTTATTTCCCATAGCTGTAAAAATACTAATACCAGAAAGAAAATTCAGCATTGCTTCAAATAAAAGCTAATAAATTTTGTTTTGCAACTAAACTAGCACAGTTAGCATCAAATCAATCTGTATGTAAATAAAACAATTATTGCCAGATTTCATTAAGTTCTACGTCGTCAGACATTACCAGAAAGCGTAATTATTTTAAATATTGCATCAAATGTTTTTTAAGATTATATTAAAAAGAAATATGGTATTTTAATTCAGTTGGACATCTTTAAAGGGCATTTAAACATTGACTCCCGGTCATTTAAATACCTACATCCGGTTTTTTGAGCTTTACAAATTCTTTAATATTTTGGCTCTTAAGTGACGTAGAAACAAAATAAGAGTAGTTTTATGAAGCTAAATAAGTGCTTTAATCAAAACTGAAAATGTAGTTTTTTGCGAAAATTGACCATTTCAATGTATTCGTATACCTTTAAAACTTGAAGGATTTCACTCCCAATTCTCATAATTCTCCGAAATTAGGAGACTTATGTGGGATAAAAGGCCATTCAATATGTTTGTCATTAAAATCACTAATTAACTTCTCATCAAGAGATTTAAGTAATTCGTGCAAATTTTCTTAACTCAATTTCTGCAGCTACAAAATTTTTTCTATTATCTGAAAATAATTTATAACTCTTACCTCATCTACGGAAGATCCTTTTTTTACAAGCAATAAAAGCCTTGGAAGCACACTCGGACATTAAGTCTAAATGCATTGTTTAGTGGCCAAGCACACAAAAATACAAACGCATAATTTATTAAAATCTCACTTACGCTGATTTTCAAAATTGACTATAAAAGGTCCGCAAAAGTCCTCACCACAGTTGTTGAAAGAAAAAGTGGGAGTCACTCTTTTCTTGGGCAAATCACCCATAATTTGATTAAATGCCTTAGGCTTGTTTTTTAAATATATTATGCAATTATGAACAACTTTACGTGTTAGATTTCTATTATTTAGTGGCCAATAATTTCGACGAATATGATACAGCCAGATAATAGAACCAATATGCAGGCATTTGTTATGAAAATATTTTATGATTATTAAAGTTACTACATGCTTAACAGGTAGCACTATAGAATATTTTTTATTAAATGACAAAGATGAATTTTGCAACCTTCCTCCAATATGAATAATATTATTGTTATCCATAAAAATTTTTTTAAAGAGGCTGTCTCCCTATTTCGAAGTACAGGATCACTATTTTGTAAGTTTTTTGTTTCCTAAAAAGATTCTACTCTTTGTAGAGCTCGGCCTTTTCAAGCTTGTTAAGATGAAGAGGACCATACACTCTTTTCTCCTACTATGACCTGGAATCCTTGCAAAACCTCAAAATAAAACTGCTTATAACTCTAATTAATTTAGAAAAATTATTGGTTACATAAGCAATCGTGTTGAGAATGGCGAGAAGATTTGAATGGAGCAAATTTTTAGAAGGAAAGTTTTTAAGTTCCCTTTGAATTTCAATGATATTGTTCTGAGAATGTTCAACATCGTCCATCAGTAAAAGAATGAAGCCATTCCACCGTAAATGACTGTTCATCAGATAGGGAACATTCAATCCCTGATTAAAAGGTCCGCTGGATTATTTCCGTAAGATGTATGATGTCACAAAAGGTTTCCAGATAGATTTTAAATTTTTGCAACTCATTTTAAATGTTGCATTTTAGTGCAGTTAAAACTTTCTTCGTAAGTTTGGAAAGCAAGATACAGATAAAAAACTCCAACCGTGTAATAGTTAGGGTTTTAAACGGTGCCACTCTTAACTTACTATAAGACAGTTCACTATGTCTATCACCGCTGATTGACTGCATAGATATATAAATGACTGCGCCATATTGCTTCTCGGAGGCATCGGCGAATCCGTGGAGTATGATTTCCCCAGGATCTTTTAAAAGAATACATCTTGGAATTGTAACTTTTTTCAAGGCAGGTAATGATTGCACGAATGTAAACCATTCATTGGCAACTGAAACAAGTAGCTTCTTATTCCATTCTAATTTCAGAAGCCATTCGAGTAAGCCTTGCATGAAGAATTTAGCTTTACCGATGACAAATTCTAAAAGACCAATTGGGTGGAAAAGGCGTATAGTCTGATAGAGGTCATCTCTCTAAGAGAACACCAAATTTTTAGGGATATGAGATTTAAAACAAAAGGTATTAGGAGAACTAATTCGCAAAACACCTTAAGTTTTCACAGTGCCTTTCTCAGACAATTGATCTAACTGAAGATGTGGCAAATGACTGTTTGAATGTAAGAAACACCATTTGTGCAGAGACATTCCTGCCCTTTCGAAGAGCCCTACAAGTTCAAACTTTAGCATTTCAAGCTCCTTCAAACTGGGGCATCCAGTTAAAATATCATTCAAATACACGTCTTGTAGAACGATGTTAGTTACGATGGGGAAGTTGTCTTTCTCATATGTGTGTCAAGTTGCTGTAACACTCCAGTTGATAAGTAAAATGTAGGCGTTGTACCGTACGTAACTGTTTTAAATTTGTAAATTTGGACAGGCTCATTGGGACCCGTTTCCCAGAAGAATTTTTAAAAATGCTTTTCTTCAGGACATTTCAATTTGTCTTAATATATAACGGATGTCACAGCTGAAGAAATAATCATATTTTCACGAGCACGAAACATGATAGAAAATAAATCCTCCTGTATTGCACCACTCTTAACTGAGTATATCATTCAGCGAAACATTTAGATCAGCTTTTTTATATCCTTTTGAACTCTATACCTAAGGGACAAGCATGATTTCCAGATCTAAGAATACAATGATGCGGGGAGAAATAATCCATTATCAGATGTAATTTTATCTACTTTTAAGACATTTTCCATATGATCTAAAGCACGATATTCTTCAATAAATTGTTTGTAAAGAACCTTAAATTTGGGATCATGGTCTAATCATTTCTAAGCTGATTGAGGCGTTTGGATACAATGGTCCTAGAATTCCTAAGATTTACATTTTTTTATATTTTGTTTGAATAGTGTAGATACAGAATATCAATCACACGGTTTTCTAACACGTGTTCTTTCGAAATGATCTTCTTAGAATTTAAGGTCATCACACATACAGATTCTTTTTCAGATATACATTCTTTTTCCCAAAAGGAACGTAGAGTTTTATCCAAATTGCTTACACATTTAGAAAGAAAGCAATAACTTGGATAGGAAAATTCTACATTATGTGATTCATCATCTTAATATAAGACCCAGCAACAACGGAAACCGAATCAAGATTTAATTAACCTCATGTTATTATATTAACCGTATTTAGTTTGGACCTAAAATATCAACATCAAAATATGCTCACTTTCTAATAGACAAGAAATATCTGATGGCTAATCCTTATCAATAAGAACACAACCCATTGGTATGCTGAAGTCCTAAATATTTATCTTTTTTAAAGGATGAACTTGAATTATCTCTGAAGGGAGAGAAAAAAAACTACGTCTAAACGAAATATGTCATCTAAATTTGAAACAGATGCTTTAGAACAATGTAATTTATTTATTATTATTTTGGCGTTATGAAACCTTGCACTGCTGAATTTTATTTTTTTTTCAATCCTAACATTCCAGGTGCTTTTATCGTTCGATAGCTATTCTCCGGTGTGGAATCAAAATACATTTTATTTTTCTTTAAGTCCCTTGAAAGTAAATTAAAGCTGTATGCACCAAGTTCACTGGCAATTTGATTATTCTATGGTACTTCCGTTGTGGCGAGTAAAGCGTAGGAAGCAGGAGCTATGAAATTACTTCTGTTTTGATTATCAGCATTTGAGAGAGTCATAAATTTTTCTTCGCAAAGTAAAACATTATGCATCAAATTCAATTTTTTATATCTTCAATTGAGGCATTGAGATATGGATAGAAATTATCCGAAGACAAATAATGTTACAGATATTTTCATTTTTGATTAGTTCCTGTTCTTATGAAAGACACTCTTGAATTTATCGCATTTATAAAGGGGTTTAGAACAATCACCCTCAGAAGTAACACTTTTATATTTTATTTGCTCTTCGTTAGTAGTGATTTAAAACGTGACGATCAATTTACTTTCACATTTAAATTCTGTAGGATCATTTCTTGATGAGAAATTGTTTTTTCGAATTGATTCTAAATAAATGTATCTATTTTCCAAAGGCGAAAGGGAGCTTAGAAAATTTGGCACATCTGTTTATGTTTAGCTTAGCTGAAATAATCAGGTTTTCTATCCACCTTGTTAATTAATATAAGGAATATGATAGTATCGGAAAGTGTATCAGACATCAAAGATTCGAATAAATGGGGGATCTTCTTCAATGTTTTTCAAGTAATAAACTCTCTCTCTTCATGTTTGCTTCAGTAATTAACCCTCTAAGTTGTTAACTTCTCTACTTAAAGCCCACCTATAGAGGGCGTTCATTTGTAAAGGGAGAGAGTGTGATGTCACACGATCCCCTCAGACGGGACCTGACCGAATCTCCGAGAGGAGCTGTTGTAAGCGAACGGTAGTAAGAAGTAAATAAATATTGTTGTTGTTATACAACCCGATGTATTTTTTGTCTAAGGACAACCGTGAACTGAAATCTGAGGTGATGATGATTAGTAGCTAGTTTTAGTAGTTATAGAGTAATAGTAGTAGTGCGTGAACTATTTAATAGTCAGAAGCGGGATTACACCCACTAGGACTGCGAGGAACAAAAAAAGAAGGTAAATCATTTTCGTTTAACCTTATGCATGTGCTAAGAAGTGATTTATTTTGAATAATTTTGAAAAGTATAGAAATAGTGTTAAATATGTCGTTCCTCTCAAAAGGACGTAAAAGTGATTTAGTCGAGCTTGCGCTTGAATTAGACGAAAGTGTCCCTTCGGACGCTACCAATGTGACAATAAGAGCCACCATACTTAATAGCGTCAGCTATGAAGAAGCTTTCGCGAGAGGATGTCTCGAGAGAATAATTAAAGATAGGATTGAAAAAGAACAAAAGTTAGAAAGGGAGAGGATTGAAAAAGAACAAAGGTTAGAAAGGGAGAGGATTGAAAAAGATCAAAGGTTAGACAGAGATAAGGAGATGCAATACAGAGATAAGGAGATGCAATTTGAACTAGAAAAATTAAGATTAAATAGAACGGAATCCCAAACGCGAGCTGATAGTGATATTATTGGTCCAGGAATAAATAAGAGCCCATTTGAATTAAGAAATCTGGTTCAAAAATTTGATTCAAAAGATGGGGAAATATCTTCATTTTTAATTTTATTCGAAAGGCAAGCCAAACGAGTTGGGCTTAGGGAAGAAGATTATGTCAGTCACCTGTTAGGATTCTTACCCTTCGAAATCACGCAACTAATCGCCAGGGAATCAGAAGAAGAAGCGAACGATTACAGACACGTTAAGAGTTTACTGTTAAGGCGATTTAAACTTAGTGCCGAAAAGTTTAGGCAAAAATTTATTAATCATGCTAGAGACTCAAAAGACACATGGGCAGATTTTGTTTTTGAGATACGTAACTACTTTAACGAATGGTTAGCAGGCTTAAATATAAACGATTTCGAATCCTTAAGGGAATTAATTGTCACGGACCAACTGAAAAAACGGGTCCCAAATATTATGAGGGAACACTTTATTGATTCTTGGCCGAAATTTATTAAAGCAAATGAACTTGCTGAAAAATTAGATGAATACGAAAGCGTTAGAACAGGACATGAAAATAAAAATCGCCAATTTACAAACTATCGTGATGATCCAAAAAACTATTCACGAACAAATCTAAGGTCCAATAACTATAAAACTAACACATTCCATTCTAATAAATTAGAAGAGAGAAACCCAATGAACCATAAATTTAATGTAAGAGGAGGCTCTACAAGACGTACGGATAACTCTAGAACCTTTAATCCAGCAACTAGTAACGATAGAGGAGAACCGAGATGTTTTGCTTGCAACAAGTTCGGTCACGTCTTAAGAGATTGTCCCTTTCCTTGCACATTATGTGGGGAATCGGGACACACAAAAAATATTGCAGAAAAAATAAAAATGAGCCCAGAGCGAATACTTTAAGCGTTTGTGACCGGGAGTTGTCCTCACCCAACAGATACTTGAGAACTGCGCACATAAATAATCACGAGGTCACTGCACTCCTCGATACGGGATCCTCGAGTTGTTTACTGAAAGAATCAGTTGCAGCCAACTTAGGGTTAAAAATTTCCCCCTGTAAGACTAATATATTTTCTTTCGGCAATCAGTTAAACCCGGTTTCCCAGAGTTTAGGGGCGACGGTAATAGATTTCCAGATAGAGGATGTCGTGGGAAAGGATATTTATGTTCTTATCGTTCCGGACTCAACGCAACCGGTAGACCTAATAGTTGGTTGTCCATTTTTAGATCTGTCTTACATTGCGTATGCTAGAGTGGGCGAAAAGTTACACATCGGTTATGCAAAAGATTATCCATTTATAAATTCAGATTATATTGACGTTGCTAATAATAACCAACCCGAACTTTACAGCGTTAGTTCAAATGAAGTAAATATAAATCGAAGCCCAATAACTTTGGAACAAACAAAATTTGATAAAAACTTAACGGAAAAACAGCGACAAGATATTACTCGCTTATTGAATGAGTTCAGAGATTGTTTCGCATTAAATATATCAGAGTTAGGATGCACAAACCTAATGGAAATGGATATCAAGGAAATTGAAGGCTCGAAGCCGGTATGTATGAAGCCCTATCAAACAAATGCCGCCGAAAGAGCAGCTATTAAAAATATCGCTAGCGAATGGAAAGAAAATGGCATAGTCTCAGAAACACGTTCACCTTATGCTAGCCCTGTTCTACTTGTACGGAAAAAGACGGGTGAAAATCGCTTAGTCATTGATTATAGACGTTTAAATAGCCAGACGATAAAAGATAAATTTCCCCTACCAAAAATAGATGATTTATTAGAACAATTATACGAGTGCAATCTATTTACAACATTAGACTTAGCACATGGTTACCTCCAAATACCTTTAACAGAAGAAGCAAAATTAAAAACCGCATTTATTACTCCAGATGAAACCGGACAATTTGAACGAATGACATTTGGCTTAACTAACGCCCCTGCAGAATTTCAAAGATTAATGTACCATGCATTAGGAAACTTATGTAACAAAGACGTTTTATGTTATCTTGATGATATCTTAGTCCCGGCGAAGACTTGGCAAGAAATGATCGAGAAATTGATTAAAATATTTGAAGCCTTGCGCGCAGCCAAATTAACTTTAAAGTTATCGAAATGTGAATTTGCAAAACCGGAAGTGGAGTATTTAGGATTTGTTATTAACAGACATGGAATTAAACCAGGAACAAGGAAGGTGGAAGTAATATCTAAATTCCCTCAACCGAAAAATTTGCATGAAATTAGACGTTTTCTCGGAATAACAGGTTTTTTTAGAAGATTCATTCGGAATTACGCGTTTAAGGCCAAACCATTGACTCAATTGACAAAGAAAAATGTAAACTTTAAGTGGGAAAAAGAGCAAGAACAGTCGTTTATTACATTGAAAAACGAATTAGTAAAACAGCCCATCTTAGCCCTTTACAACCCCGAAGCAAAAACTGAAGTTCACACGGATGCGAGCGCGGATGGAATTGCTGGCATATTACTGCAGCTTGGAAGTGATGATAAGTGGCATCTCGTTTATTGTGTTAGTAATAAAACTACTGAGGCTGAAAGAAAATATCATTCAAGTAAATTAGAATTAATGGCGATCGTGTGGACATTAGAGCGACTCAGACAGTTTCTTTTAGGTATAAGCTTTACAGTTGTAACTGATTGTCAGGCGTTGATTTATATGAATGCGAAAAGGTCAAGTAATCCTCAAATTGCACGATGGAGCCTTCTTATACAAGAATATAGCTTTGAAGTTAATCACAGGCCAGGTGTTAAAATGGTTCATGTTGATGCAATGAGCAGAGCTCCTGTTTCGGAATCAGACGACACTATGACAAGTCTCATTGAGAGAAAGTTTGAAGTATATCTGACTTTGAGTGAAGATGAACAAGTTCTGATTATTCAACATGCTGACAAAGATTTAAGAAAATTAATAGAAATTTTTAAAAAGGAAGAGTATGAGAGAACTACCGAAGAAAAACAGATGATAAGCAACTATGTTTTCAAAAGCAATAGATTATACAGAAGTGTTAAGGGAAAGGGAAAGGAGAAACTACTTTACGTAATTCCAAAAAGTATGAGGAAAAGCACAGCAGTTAAATTTCATGATCTGATGGGACATTTTTCAGTTGATAGGACAGTGAACAAGATAAAGGAGTTGTACTGGTTTCCATACATGAAACGATATTTAAGAAGACATATATCTATGTGCTTTGAATGTTTAGTTAACAAGATTCCAGGAGGTAAACAGCAGGGATTTTTACACCCAATTAAGCCGGGGAAAATACCTTTTTCACTTATACATATAGATCACCTGGGACCGTTTGTGAAAAGTTCTCGAGGTAATCAAGATCTATTGGTCATCATTGACAACTTTACGAGATTCACCCGACTTTATCCTGTTAAGAATACTTCCTCTCAAAACGTACTAAAAGCCTTGAAAAATTTTGTCACAGAATTCGGATTACCTGATAGAATCATCAGTGACAGAGGTTCATATTATACGTCGCGTCAATTTGAAGAGTATTGCCTCGATAATTGAATAAATCATACGCTGAATTCTACACAACACCCCATGGGAAATGGAATGGTTGAACGAGCTAACAGAACTATCCTCTCTACTATAACAACAGCGATGGAGGATACCAGTCACAAGGATTGGGACTTGAAAATAAAAGACACAGAAAGGAATTTGAACAATGCCGTCAACAATACAACTGATAAGACTCCATTCGAAATGTTACATGGATATTCTCCGAGGTTCAATGATGGTCTACTTCGAAAACTTGCAGATGAGGATGCTGAAATGTGGAATGACCCAAAAGAACTCCAAAGTGAAACGCGTGGTGTGATTGAAAAGAAGCAACAAAAAATGAAGGAATATTACGACAAGAAGAAGAGTCGGACTGTAACCTTTGAGCCAGGAGAGATAGTGGTTGTTCGACGTCCAGCAAAACCAACAGGGGAGCCTACCAAAACCCAAGCGAAGTACAGAGGGCCGTTAATAGTAACAGAAGTACTCCCAAATGACACCTACAGAGTTACTCAACTGGAGGAAAGGCAGAAAGGCCGATTCTACACAACCACAGCTCACGTCAGTCAGCTCAAGGCGTGGAGAAACCATCACGGAGATGATGAAGACGACGACGACTTTTCATACCCCCCGCAGTGTATAGATGAAAACAAGGAAGCTTGCGGCTTGACGCAGCGAAAGAGAGAGAAAAGCGGCAATGCTACTCAAAGACCACAAACACGTTCGTTGACCAAGAGGGAGCCCCCCCCCCTTCCAAGGCCATATGAACACTAGACTCTCCCCTACCAAGGACTGGGGGTTAACCCCCTAGGAGGTGAGACATACAAATAGACAACGAACGATGACAGAAAATTACCCCCACTTCTTTAAAGAGAGGCCGGAGGAAGAAATTGCTGATTGGTGAGATGGTTTTAATTTCTCAAAATTATTTTTTTATAATCAGAGATTTTAATTTCAAAAAGGAACTATGAACTCTTTTCTTTTTGTGGAATTCATTGTGAAAGTTCATGTGTGTGTTTCTGTTCTGCATTAACTTAATGGTCCTTACCTGAATTTAATATTTGTAAAGTATTATTTTGATTAATTATAATCATTTATGAAACAAAAAATTATATTTGTTAGAATTTAATAAATTCCTAAGACTGTGTTTTAACGATTGTATAATGTTAAAGAATTTTTTTTTCTTTCTGTGTGAATCATTTTGAGACTTTGAAGTCTGTGAAAATCAAGCATTTCCTATACATATGATAATTAATAATCTAAAAGTTATAAGTTCAATATTTTGACATGTGAATTTTATATTTCGAATGATTTGCAGATAATGAAGTAATTCTGTTTTCATCAAGGAAAAATAATATTTTAAATTGTAGGATAACTAAGATTTTTTTATAAGCTTTAAATTAGAATTACTACTTGATAGGAATGAAAGATAATTTGTAGTGAAATGTAGATATAAGGGTGATCATGTAAAATGATTTGTGCATGATTATTGATATTTTATCTGTATACGGTAATTGATATCTGCTATTTTAAGTATTTGAAGAATTTAAGTATTGATGTTTGTCTATAGTTATGGATATTTGCTATTTTAAGTATTTGAAGAATTTAAGTATTGATGTTTGTGTATAATTTGATATTTGCTATTTTAAGTGTTTGAGGAATTTAAACATTGATATTTTGTGTATGATAATTAATGATTTTAAAGTGTATCAGTTATTAATGATTTTGTGTTAATTGGAGCTGCACAATTGGGACAATTGTATGTATCATGTTGGCCGAACTGTTAACTTCTCTACTTAAAGCCCACCTATAGAGGGCGTTCATTTGTAAAGGGAGAGAGTGTGATGTCACACGATCCCCTCAGACGGGACCTGACCGAATCTCCGAGAGGAGCTGTTGTAAGCGAACGGTAGTAAGAAGTAAATAAATATTGTTGTTGTTATACAACCCGATGTATTTTTTGTCTAAGGACAACCGTGAACTGAAATCTGAGGTGATGATGATTAGTAGCTAGTTTTAGTAGTTATAGAGTAGGAGTGAAGTATTTAATAAAGTGTTATGCCCGGGTTTTCCCGTCCTGTTTGAGACATTTCAAAACCGTTCAATACGTGTTATTCCATGTGGTTGTGAACTCGTCTGAAGAGGTAAAGATGTTTTTTTTCGCCTTCTCAAGATTACTTAAAGTTCATTTGAGACTTGTTTTCTCGAAATTCCGCCCCCTTTTTAAAGGTTTAACAACTTGATAGATAATTGTAGAAGGTTGTGGACACACAATGAACTTCGACAAGAAATTTTATGGCTCGTCAGGGAACTCCGATCTTGCCCTAAAGTTTCAGACATTCGTTTAGGAAGTGAAGAGCAAGATTTTCTGTAGTCTATATCTATAAAGTGAGACTGTAAGTAAACTTGATTTGAAATTTTATTGGATTTGAATTAAATACTTTCTTTAACTATGCTTTCATGTTATAACCATTTTATTTAAATCAGTCCAAAAGCCGCTTTGAAGTTCCATCACGTAAATAAAATAGATTTTATTCACATTTTTAAATTAATATTTATTTGAAGCTTTAACAAATTTGGGTGGAAAGGAAAACCTGCTATTTTATCTAGTTGGACAAATTACTTTTTCTGTGTTTTCTTTGCTTGCTAAAAACTCTCATTTCTTTTCCCACGCATTAAAATTATCAGAAAAATTAAGTTTTTATAACATATCTATAAATCTCTAAGAATATCACTAAACATATACCTATAAAATATCTATGTTTAAATTCAAAGAATCTATGGAAACAATGAATATATTCTGTTGTTTCATTTGTGTTACTTTAATCACTACTTTCAGTTTTTAAAATAATTATTTCATTATAAGGTGCCAAAAATAAATTTAAAAAATTTAAAAAAAAAACGATTGTGTCAAAATTAGAAACGCTTTAAGCTTTTCAATTAATACAAATGAATAATATTTAAGCTTCTGTATTACATTACTTGGAAAAATTTCTTACGAATTGATAAAAATAACTACAACAATTAACTTTTAAATCTATTAGTTTTTTTTTTATTATTATTATTATTTCAAAGCCAAGTATTCGGGGCAGCTTACATACAGTCCTTAGTTTTGTAACGTTAAGTTCCGAAATACATCAGAATTTTAAATGTGGCCGTGGTAGCCTAATATTCATGGTTTCGGATTCGTGACCGGCGGTTTTCGTTCAGTCGCGAGTTTGATCCTTGGCCGCTAAAGACCCGCCGTGTAATCGGGGCTGATGTACTTTAAATCTGTAGGGGTCCAAAGCCTTCCCGTTGACTTTGGGCCCCTGCAGATTTAAAGAGCAAAAGCCCCGTGGAATCTAGGAAAGTGGGTATCAGCTCAGGTGGCGTCGTCGTCACTTGATTGGGGTTCAAATTTACGAGATCCGTCACAAATAGCTCACGTGTTGCTCTTGTGCGACGTTAATAAAAACCAAAAACCGAATTTTAAATCATTGACCTACATTTTCCTTCAAAAAGAAGATGAATGAGGGTTTTTCTTCAAATTCCTATTTTTCCAACTTGATTTTTCGAATAATTAGTCATTAAAAGCGTATGTACATCTTAAAATTTGTTTATATGCGTAATTGTCAACTGCATATTTGTACATATATTTTTGATTATTAATTATTTGAAAATTCAAATTTAAAAAATATCCATATGAGTAAAATCCCTTGTAATTTATCTTCTGTTAGAAGATAGCGGAAGTACAGGTAATGTGGCCGCGGTATCCTAGTGGTCATGGTTTCGGACTTGTCGCTGGTTTTAGTTAAGTCGCGGGTCCGATTCTTGGCTGCCAAAGACCTGCCGTCTAGCCGGGGCTGATGCCCGTTAAATCTGTTACGGCCCAAATTCCTCTAGTTGGCGTGGCGTGGCGTGGAAGTTAGAAGAGGTGATACCAGCTCAGGTGTCGTCCTCGTCACTTGACCGAGATTCAAAATTATGAGTCCGGTCGCCAATAGCCCTCGAGTTGCTTCTAGTGCGACGTTAATAAAAACTAAACCAAATGTAGTATAGGTAATTTAAATCCGCATATTTTTCGTAATTTTAACAATACATAACTATAAACTTTACGTAATCTACCCTGAAAATCTTCATTTAAAATTACGATAAAAATATTTATGTGTGGTGCATACGCAGTGAAAATTATTTACCATAAATACTTTCAATTATTAGAATATTCAAAATATTAAAATCAAATTTTAATATAGTGCATCGTTAGCATATTTTCATATATTCTGTAAGTTTTGTACAATTCGGTTTAAAACTAGATGTCATGAGCAAAAAATACGCTGATCAATTTGATGAATATAAAAAAAAATTCTACATGGAAGCAAACCTGAGATGCTAAAACTTTGGTATACAAAAATTATGAGCATATCTATAATAGTGTTTGAAATAATTGTTTTAAATTTTAGTTCAAAATTTGTTTGTTATATTATGCTTTATATTAAACACAGCGTCAACATAATAAAGTAATAGTTTGATACATTCAGAGATTATTAAAAATAGGTATAAGTGACATTGTCGCAATTGTTAAAAATTTTATAATTTTATATTCAAATTTCTTTACAAGAGTGTACACTGTTAACAGATTGATGTAGAAGATATAAGACGTTCATTTAAAATAGATGAAAAATGTAATGTGCAAAGCCATAATCTTGAACAGAATGCGGAATTTCCACTTGATAGGGCAGTGTCGGTCATAGGCAAGGACGAGCAATGCAAACACTCAAGGCCCTGCAGTTAAGAGAGGTAACATTCTTACAATTACGGTTTTCAAGGGAAAATATAAAAATTACAAATACAAAAATAAGACGAGTAATTTTTCATGCATTTTAATAACAACAAAGGATTGGGGAATCGGACTTCCAATTCATTGTTCGAGTTAACAATTCCCAAGGTAACCAAACGTACTCCTTCAGGTAATTTTGTATATCTTTTTCACAAACCGTATTCCTTTTAAAACCTGTACTGCCAAAATATTCCTTAAAATCCGTTTGTACTCCTAAATATTTAATAAACTATAATGGCAACTTTAAGTAAACTTTTATAAGCTCCTATTAACCCATTCCCGTCTAAATGCAGTTTTTATTTAAAAAAAAAAAGTTTGAACTTGCTTATTTCTTAGGGAATTGTATTAAATTCCAACTTTTAGTTTTCTGTTTATCGAACAGGACAGCATTATTTTGAGTATTCACATTAAAGAAAAGGAAAGTTATTCGGCATAATTTTAAGCTAAATATTACTAGTGTAGGATGTTTTTTTACAGAGCATTATGGTTAATTCAAAGAGGTGTTACAAACGTTTTAATGAGTATTTAAAAACAAGTTTCCACTTATTAAGACAACAATTAGAATGACATTTCTTTATTTAAATGTATGCAGCCTTAAAAATGTTAATGCAAAACATATTCGAAGAGAAACACGGTTTGAATGCAAAACTGCAATGATGTACTCTGTGCAGCACCATATTTCGAAAAATATGACATTTTCATAATTTTATTAATGATATGTGGGCACATGACTGTATATAAATATTATTCTCTATAAAATTAGTGGATTTAAAATGTGTTTGAACAAATAAATTTTTTGTCTATCTTTTTGTTGCATATATCCATTCGTACAATTCCAGCTTCAGGAATGTACTATAGCTTAGTATACTGAAATAGCCTTTTGATTAAGTTAAGGTATGTGTCTACCCAAAAGTCACCGTTATCGTGAAAATTTTCGAAAGTTTCTTTATTATTTTTCATTAAGGCCTACATATTTACGATTTCGAAAATGGTTTGCATTTGCTTCTAGGGTAGTTAGTTAATGCATTATTCTAAATTCATAATTTTTAAGAAACACTGAAATCTTTATTTGCATTTTCTGAAAATGGAGATTTTAATTTTTTTTATTACGAAAAATCTCATTTCTTAAAAATTATTTCATATATTCAAATGAAATTTTACCACGTTGTTCAGTACAATTCTAGGTATGTTGTTAACCACAAACATTGCTTTTTAAGTACATAACTATTTATTTTGGAGCTAGTTTATATTTAAGAAATTATATATTTTTTTCCGTAAAATCATGATACGATCATTAGTTTTGATAACTCAGTAAGTTTATGAGATAACTGCCTTTTTCTTGCTTCACAACACTAATATATGTGTATTTTAAAATATTGCTCAAAGAAAAATGAAATATATTAATTAGAATTTCTTGTATGAGGTTAAGCGTAAATGTCAAAAATTTTACTAAATTTAAAACAAATGTGTTCAAAATTGGAAAATACAAAAAAAAAGTTCATTTAAAGGACTTTTGAATTTACAGTTTTATATAGACCATTGCAACTAAAACCATATGTGTTTTATAAAAATTTCTTTTTTTTAAAAAAAAAAAAGAGAGAGAGAGAGAGTGCTCTGAAAATAGTGTTAATTTACCTTAAGATATTTTCCTTTGTTTAAGCATTTTATAGAAAATTTTAATTTTTTTTTCTTATCTATCTTTGATATTTTTATCGTTTGTAACTGTGCATTTTATTACTGTACATTGTTGTACTTTTCATATCTTTTATAGGGAAAAAGACATTTGTATAATTGTATTTTTGTTCTAATAAACACATATAGTTGTTTTTAGGTACAATTTGTAAAATAGACTGAGAATAGTAGAAGAATATTATTTTTACATATCGTGAATATTTTGAACTGAATTAAGTCACATATTTTAGTCCGTGTCGGTTCGAGAAGCAAATCGTAAGCAATTTTGCGTTGAGACTGATAATGAATATAAATAGCTCCTCGGTTATTCAAAAGTGGGCGGTTTACAATAAAGGTGTAAAATGGACAATGAATATTCCACCTTCACCGCATTTTGGAGTCCTACGGGAGGCAGGCGCGAAATCAACTAAATTTACAAGAAAAGAGTAATAAGATCGCTGGTCCTTACTCAAAAATAGTTTGCCACAAATTTGGCGGAAATTGAAGCGGTACTGAGCTCTCGTCCTTCAGTTGCTGCTTCTGAGGACCCAAGTGATTTGATTTTTCTGTCATATCACCGGGTAATTTCCTTATCGGTACAGAATTATAGAGTGTTCATGAACCTGATTAAATCAGTGGGAAAATTCCCATTCTGGGACGGAAGCTGGTTGCCCAGATCTCCCAGCCGTTCTGGAAAACGGAATCAAAGATTATCAGGTGTAAGTGCGCAACAAGTGAAAAAATCCGCCCGCAAAGTTAAGTGTGAATGATTTGGTGCTTATTACGGATGGCAACTTTTCACCACTTAAGTGGAAAAGGGCAAGAATGATTCATGCTTCTAATGGGACTGATGACCGAGTAAGAGCGGTGAACTAAAAAACTATTTCAGGTGAAATGAAGAGTTCTGACTTCCTGAAAATGATTAAACTTATTTTTTATTTCATTTATATACTATTCATTTTTTGATATTTCCCTGATACATAAAATGTTGTATGCTATTGTGTCATAATTTGATTTCTTTGATTTTTCAGTAATATGCTTAACAGTTTTGTATACTTGATTGATGACGTGGTCATGAGGGCCAGAGTAGTGTGATTCCCCAGTGGGGTAAGATTGTTTACACCTAGAGATAGCGCTGTGTTAGCTTTTTAATTGTAAGACAAAAAGTGTTTCTATACACTTTATATGGAGCAGTTGAATAAAGAAGACGTCTCTCAAATAGCGCTCTTAATTTTTGTGTCGAGTTTGTCCACCATCTCCTCCTGACAATAAATCAGTTTGCGTTAACACTCAATTTTAGATTGCTGTAGAATTAAGATACTGAACCTTTCTTCTATCAACAAGCGAAAATAATGGCTTAAAATTTATTTGGTTCTTATAGTCATTTTTAATAGTTATAAAAACATCTTAATTTAATCGTGATTTTCTAATATTTAAGAAAATGTTTCATATTGCTGTGCTTTTAAATGTTAACTCAATAAAATTGTTTGAAGAATATTTAGGTTTGTAATATGTGAGTATTTATTTTTAATGTTTATTTAAATTATCTGGTATTATTTGTTGACTTACACGTTGGAAATTTTCAAATTTGAATCAATAATTATTGCGGAGACCCTTAAATATTTTTGTAACATTGCATATTTGAAAAGTTACATTATTATGTCTACAGAAAGATTGTATTCTACCTTTAGAAGTTTTATTGATCAATTTTGAGAATGATTTTCATTGTGTAATTATTTGTATATGTTGCAAACTGTTCAGGCACTCTCACCACTTGGCGATGGAGTACTCCCGCCAAGAGCACTTGGCTTCCATTTCAAATTGTTGCAACCCTGGCGTGTGCCAGTGAAGGAAGACAATTTTTATTCTATATTATTTTTTGTATGAGCTAGAGACCAACAAGGTCCGAGGCAACAAGCTTCACTCACTTATCGTAATAAACAATTACAACAAGTAATTGTCATCATTTCCAATATACAGACCACTTACACTTTCCGAACACAGACTATACACGGTGTTTCGAAATTCAAAAGCAAAAATTTAAGGGGTGATAGAACACATCTAAACAAGCTATTTTCACCACGCAATGGATAGGTGGAGAGTAAGTGGGGAACCACTAGATGGCGCTGCAATGGAAGGCGTAAAGCGCGAGTTTTCTCACACATCGTCATTTCTGTCCGGGATTTCAGGAGGTATGGTGGCATACAATAATCAGGAAAACGCCATAGTTTTCACCGTTATAGAAATAGAAACCACCGTTTGCTTTTCGCCTATCCATTGCATGGGGAAAATTGCTTCTTTAGATGTTTTCTATCACCATTTTAATTTTTTCCCATGAGTATCGAAACACCCTGTATTTTTAATATTCCATTATAATCATATCTTAAGCGTCTTACTTCTGAAAAGTTATAAGACCTAATAACTTTTTAAGAATTGTTATAAATCAATGTTGAAATTGATTTTCATATACATAAATATTTGTGAACGATATTGTCAAAATATGTGTACCATTGTACTGCTTTTTTTTTTTTTTTTTTTTCAGAATGTAACAAAAATATTAATTGCTTAGACTATTTTTATTTTAATTTGTTCTACAATTAGAATAAAAAATGAAGTCGATTGTAAACTATGTTAAAAATTTATTTTATAGAATAACTCCAAAGTACGTATGATAATTAGTGTTGGGGAATTCTTTAAGACTTTTGAGCTACTTTGCTATACTTTTTTACAAATAATTATAGAGATATGACGCTCGACAAGTATTCTTTCTTTTTATTTCATAAGTGTAAGTTAATGTAACTTAGACTGTTTTTAATTGATTGAGAAATTGTTACACATTTTTCTATATCTTTGTTTTAAGATATTAAGGTTTTACTATCTTTGAAGAATTGTTGGACACCAATTCTCCTTCCAATAATACTGTATGTCGAAGAGAAATTAAGACATTGCACAAATGGAATAAGAAGTTGACAAAAATAACTTTTCATCGAGATTGTTCTTTAACAGATTGAAGTAAACATTAGATGTTTTAAGACAAAAGTAAATGTTTCAGTTCATGTTCTTTCTTTCATGTTTCTCAGAACTATGTTCTTTCTCTTAGAACATGGTTCTGAGTTTAAAACAAATTTGAAATGTATTTTCAAATGTTCGCAGCCTAAGCAAGCATCTCTCCTTTAACGTCCCAAACACCGTTATCATATTACAATTGACTGTCTGGTGTTTCATCATCATTGTCTCACATTTTTTAAAGTAATCTGTTTTAATGGTGGTGACTTCAACTTGTTTGTAATGTTATACAAAATTGGAATGTTATATAATATTTAAGATTTTAATTCTAATATTTTAATTTTGCATCTTGCATTTTTTTCATAATGTGGTTCAAAAAAATGTTGCAAAGATTTGTATAAATGTTTGGCGCAGTGTAACCGGGTATAATTCTACACCATAAACTATAACAATTATTTAAACTGCATAATCTAGCAATAATAAATTAATTAGTTTTGTACTTGATACATGACATAAACGTTATATTTTTATATAAATTGTTAAATAATAAAAAAATAAATTATCTAATTTATTAATAATTACATAATTCTGTAAATCTAAGCAAAAATTTTCATTTTATTCAGCCCTTTTATTCGCCATGTGAAATATTTTTCTTTAAAATTAAATTAATCACGTTAATTATGACAGACCCATTCTAAATATTTATTATTCAATGGACTTTGTAAGATAATTCATACATTTACATATACATTCTATAATAATAATAAAAAAAAATAAAAAAAAAAAAAAAAAAAAAACGATTCACCAAGAAGGACTTGTCCGATGGAGACAAAAATTGGCGGATAGGAAAATTATGTACTGACTAGAAAATGATTAAAATTTCAAAAATAAAAATTTAAAGCAAGCTACCACACGAAGTGCCATAGAAAGATAAAGCTCCCTGGTGGTCTCCTGCGGTATTTCTTGCCAAATTTTCTCCAATTATCGGGCTAGATCATCAACATTCCCTGGTAGATGCAGTCGCCTGCTCATCATATACTAGACATGCTCGATTCGAGAGAGATCTCGCTGGCCAAGGAAGTGTTTGTGACACGCTGTAAGACAGTTCATAGCAACGCGTACCGTATGTGGAATGAAATTATCTTGCTAAAAAATAAGGCCATGGTACTACAAAAGGAACAGTAGAAAAACAGGTCTCAGAATGTCGTCGACGCAACGCTTTGCTGTAAATGTGCCTCTAATGACGACCAAAGAGGGCCAGCTATCAAGGGAAATGGCCCCCAGAGCAAAACTCTTGGTTGACGGCCTGTGAGGCGTGCAATAGTGAAAGCAGGATCCTCACGCTGCCCTGGGCGGCTCCAGGCACGTCTTCGATGTCGTCAGGACACAGTTGGAAGCAGGATTCGTCGCTAAACACTATACGTCCCCAGTCAGTATCATTCCAGCCTGATACAGCCAAGCACCACTGTAATTTGGCACGACAGTGTGCAGACGTGAGTGGCAGGTGGCGTAGCGGTCGGTACGAGCGTAGATTTCGCTCTATCAGCTGTCTGTGAATGACTATGGGGGACACTCGTGAGTGGGTCGCACGTCTTATAGTTGATAACAATGACAGCTAATCTGACAATCAGGCGCTGTGACAGCTAATCTGACAATCACTCAGTAATTCCGATCTGATGTGGCCCTAGGTCGACCACTACCATCATGACGCTGAAATCTGCCATTTTCCACCCATTCTTGTCTGCAACTTCACTGCATCGCTTCGACCCATATGACGAGTGATTCTCCGATTTGCCCAAACTGCCTCTTTCAGTCCGATGATACGAGTTCTTTCAAACTCTAACAGTTGCTCGTAATAAGCTCGAATCCTGCAGCGAGGTATTTTTTCAGTCGTTGAAAGGGATCTTAAATCGCAATGCAACAGAAAACTTGACCATCCGATTGAGAATCGCTTCTTATATACACCTGCTGAGAGCGCAGTTCCGATGCGCTGTAGCTCCCACTAATCATTCGTTGGATACCAAATTTTTATCATTTCCATGTTATTTCCAAATGTTTTCGCATACGAAATTTCATTGCAATCTGGCAAATCCTTCTTGATGGGTCGTTTTTTGATTATAGTATGTGGTGTGTGTGCATGCGTGCGTGAGAGCGTGTGTGTTATAAAAAGACTTAACCTTTAGATAACCATATTTATTTACACAATTTAACTATTTGTGCACCGATGAGCAATGAAATTAAAAAGTGCATGAATAACTTCAAATATTTTTTACGAACGACCTTTTACTCGTATCATTATTTGAATTATAAAGTAAACTTGAGTTTCCGATGTTGAGGTAAGTAATAAGAATCACTTGTTCATGACAAGGTAACATATACCGAACAGATTGTTAAACTGAGATTTACAGAATAAAAAATCCAAGTCTTTCTATTTCTCCATTATTATTAAATTTGAAATTGTACATAGAATTAATATATTCGCATTTTTTTTTCAGTTGACTTAGAATACTAAATTTGATTAAATATTGTTGACTACTTTTTCAAAACATTATAATCAACTTACAATTAATTTCGTGTTCTTTGCAAAAACAAATAAAATTTAATTCAAAATACCATGTTATAACAGTTTAAATCATAAATCATTATATAAAATGTTACAAATCAATTATGTGTCTTGTATAAAACAAATAATAATTAAATCCGAATTTAAATCCAATGTGACTTTATTTTTAAATAGAATCAGCCTGATAAATAAAAAGTGTTTCTGCATAAAGGATGCTATAATTCAGAAATGCTTCGTTACTATTTAACTACTCACATTTATTTTTAGGCAGTTCAGAATACTTACAATACTAGAATAAATATTAAGATTTTTATTTTTAACATGTTAGAGTCAACCGATAATCTAATGATATTTATAAAACAAAAAAATATATATATTTTTTAAATAATAAATAAATTTAATCAAATCACTCACACATTAAAGTACAAGTAACTCAATAATTATCAACATTTTAAAAACGTATCATTTTAGAACAGAAAGTAATTTAAAACTTACTTCAGAAGGACACAAGCAAATGCCAAACAGAAGTAAATATCGAGAGGCTTAGCTTAATAAACCACTTTTTAACAACACGATTAAACGAGAATAAGACAATATATAAAAGCTATATATATAAAATAATATATAAAAGATACATAAAAGCTACTGAGATTATTTCTTGCCTAATAATTGTAATGGAATAATGTAAGGAATATGTAATTTTAACTACATTTATCGAAATGCATTTGAAGTACAATATATCGAGCACTTAGATATAGGGAATTCTCTTACTTAACACACGTGAAATTATAATTGTAGTTATCGTGCCTATCTGTAAATGTAAGTCCCTTATCTAGATCAATTTTTTCTGGCAATCAGTACCTACAAAAAGTAACAATGATACATTTTATTTCATGTAATCTTACATTAATTTACTTCACATTATACTGAAATCCCTGAAAAGGTTATTTTTTGTTTTATATTTGAAAATGTTGCATTCATACGAAAACATATTCTGAATAAGAACACAAATTATGAAATTATTGATAACACAACCATTTGAAAGCTACACAGTACCTTAAAAATGACAAAGATATTAAAAGAAAAAAAAAAAAGAAAAAGTTCTATGCAAAGAATAGTTTTAGCCACCAAAGGTGCTGTTTTTTTATAATTATTATTATATTAGTAAATTAAATATAAGAATTAAAGTAAACGATGAAATATATAGAAATGGACAATAGTAAACTTTTCCAATATTAAAACTGAAGAAAACGATGAATAGTTCAATTGAATATATTTAAGCTAAGGGTAATTAAAATTCAATCAAACGATAAAATTTGAAAATTGATCTGATATGTGAAATGTGATCAGATTACCTAAAACAATACTAAATTACGAAAACCTAAAACAATAGCTCCTTAGATGGCTAAGAAAAATGGCTGCTTCACAGCTGTCTTAAAATTCTACATAACATTTATTTTCATCTTGATTTAATACCGTGATTCCAGTTTACATATGATTTAAGGTAATACATAAATCGATGAGTAAATAAAATACTTAATTTTTACATTTGTTTCAATTCAATCCTATAAAAAGTTGGGGGAAATTTATTACGACATATTTTTGAAAATTGAGTTCGTTAGTGATGAAAACAGGTATCAGACATATATTGTTAACATTTTATTTCAATCCAATAAAAAATTCAGGAGAAATTAAGTTTTTTACTGATGAAACATCAAAAATATACGCAAAAACAAGATACATTTTTAAAAATTGGTCAGGTCCGACATTTATAAGGTGCAGAAAATAATAGCCCCTTGGATGGCTAAAAAAAATTCTTTTTGCAGTTTTTGTTGGTCCATTAGGATGTATAGATTAGTTCAAAATTATAGATCTTATATCCAATTAGCTTAAAAGGTATTTAAATTTTTTTTAATGTCGCCGGTCTCAAACCCTGTCCCTTTACAAACTTTAAATGTACTTTTCTCCTACCTTTACTTTTGTCGAAGCAATTGTTTTCTGTGTTCAAGATTAGAATCTAAATTTTTATGCATACTTTTATATACTTGAATCATACAAATCAGTGAGGATTTTGGTCTGAGAGTACTAAACATTTTTTGAATTTCAAAGTTGATATTTTTAAAATTTTCATAATTTTAGGAGGTTAAGCTATAAAAAAAATTACTAAATTTCAACAAAGAGACTCATTTTTAGTTTCATACTAACTTTCTTTTCCAATAATTCTCAAATTTAAATCATTTAAAATAACTTAAATATGTTAAAAATTGAATAATTTATGAAAACCTCAAAATGTTCAATTAAAATTTTTTTAAGCAATAGCTTGCCAAACTGACTTTTTTCCCAGAGTAAACTTAATACTACGATACGAAGAAATTCATTAATTTCTTTTAATATAACTTTTCCCAAAAACAGTTTAGAAAAGGATTTTTTGTAGCCTTTTTAATAACTGTTATAATATCATAATTAATAACAATCTTAGAATGCTATATGCTTAAAAAATGTTACAGATATAATTAAAACAAAGTAAAATTAGCATTCGAAAAACTGTTGAGATAAAAAAAAAAAGTATAAAATTACTGACATCTCTAAAAAAAATTGGAAGGCTAATTACCCAAATGTGTTTGATTACACTTTTTCAATTTAATTATTTCATCTTCTAATTCTCATTCATGCAAAGGTCATGTATCAATCAAAAGATAACGAATCGAAGATAAACAATAGCATAAAATTACTGACTTCTTTTTAAAAAAAATTAGGGGAAATGTTTTGGTGATAATCATTTTTTTTTAAATTTAAAAAAAAAAATTCTTATGTGCATTCTCAAAAAAAAAAATTCTTAAAAAATTTTCCCATTAACTACAACCATTTCCAGTTGATTTCAATTTGTATTTTTTAAAAATAAAAATCAATGCATTTAAGGGTAAAACTCTCGTCTTCCTCGCTAGCACAAATCACGATGTGCACTCACGTCTCTCTAAAATTTTCACAGCTATCGAAAAAATAAATGTATAGTGAAATGTTTTGGCCTCTATGGCGATCATCATACAAGAACATCTGATGCTACACATTGATATACGTTCCGCTGGCATTCAACGTTCCTTAGAAATCACGCCATCTGGTTACATAGACAACAATTTAGTGACGTCATCCACCACAATATTTCGGCCTTTGGATAACGGCTCCACTTTCTTAGGAAACTATAACTTTAGTTTGTACAGAACATGTAGAGTGTTTTCGTGCCCAAGTGCTTATGTGGTTTCAATTGCTGTGTTCAGTGATTGCGCGAACTTTGAATTGGTGCTTATATTTTTATATGTGAGTGTTAATTGCTCCCGTTAAAGGAAATATAGTATGTTTGCTAGAAATTCTCGGAATAAATTTGAATTTCCTCCCCAAAAATATTGCTTTTTAATTACGTGGACCTTTCTTGCATTCGAAATAAGATCAACCATGCAACGATAAGAACAAATAAAAGGCTATTTCAAGCATTTTCATATTTTTAATATATGCGTCATTTTTAAAGAACTGTCAAGCATTCCGTTTAGTAGAATTTTTTATCATTTTTTAAAAACCTTGCTATTTACTGATAAGAGATGTAGAGCGAGTTCCAAAATGAATGATGCTGCATATGTGGGACATCATTGTCTCCATTGATTGGAGTAGTTTTTTCTAGGAACACCATTTTTGTTTCCAACAGTGTTTGAAAAAGTTTCGACATGTCATATATTTAAATAATATTTATCAACATAAATACATAAAGCATATATTGATCCATATGTTCCTCAAACAAATATATCTCCAGAAAATAATTTTGCTTTATGAAAAATAAAATGAATAAATCTTCATCAAAACAATACAAGCGTTTTCGAAAAAAATTGATTTTACAGCCATTGCAAGTGCGTGATTGTCTTTAATTTCGTTCATTGAAAGAAAAAAAAATTTTCGTCGTATTAGATTAAAAATCAGACAATATTACATAAAACACTGGTTGGTGCAAATGAAACTCCTTCCTAGTCCCTCTGTTATTATTGATTTAACATTGAGCAAGCAATTTTCAGAGGGATAAAAAATCAGGACAGGGAAATATAATAATGTGAAAGCAATATGATGAGGAATAGCGATATCTGAATTCGAAATGAGTTAATTTTTAAATGAAATTTTCAAAATATTTTTTTATAATTTTTTTTAAAAATATATATAAAAATACTTCGATTCAAAAAAAAAAAACTCTTGTAATATATGTCATATTTCCCAAAACCTGATGCATTTCGATGTTTTCCTTGTAATTATGTTCTATACTTCTGAAGCACATCTTCCAAGAGTCGGCTCGACATTGAATTAACAAATAGCGTTTCTGAGGGAGGGGCAAGAGGGACTAAATCTTAGGGTGAAGTAGTTTCATACATAAATGCACTAAAAAATAAATAATAAACCTTCGAATACTAAATCCACCAATCTCTTAGTACGAAAATGTCTTTTTACAATGGTTATTGCTTATCTATTTCTGATCCAGCCTGAGTCCGTTCATGGCACGAGAAAGAATGTTAGTCTTGCCTTTGCTGAGGGTGGAGCTGGAAATAACACACAACATACAGTTTGATGAACTAATAGATCAATTTTCAGTAGCAAAGATTAGAAAAATTTCTCTTTGAAGTTAATAATTATATTTTAAGTATTATATATCAAACTTTCATTTATACGAACTTCCTTTTCAAGTTACTATACTATTATATCAATGTAATATTTGAAGCTTTTATAATGCTATACTTGAAAAATATTTTTGAATAATTATATTTTCGAACAACCTTTGTTCTCCAAATTATTGTTTTTGATATGTTTTTTAAAATGCTTAAATGAATCAAAATCATTGGAAAATTTTCCTAATAACACATGGATCAATAAGTCCCGAGACTGTGCGGTCGTGTTTTTTTTGGGTTTTAACCATCAAACCCCCCACCAAGTCAATATAATAATCACTGTTGATCGATTTACCTTTTTCGAGGTAGTCAATGAAAATCACGCCATGCGTATCCCAAAAAACTGACGCCATGACTTTGCCAGCTGACTGCTGCGTTTTCGGACGCTTCGGACGGCTTTCGCCAGCTGTGCGCCACTCAGATGACTGCCACTTCGACTCTGGAGTGTAGTGATGTATCCATGTTTCGTCCATGGTCACGTAACGACGCAAGAAATCTTTTTTGTTGCGAGTAAATAGCGATAAACAGCTTTCTGAATCATCGACTCGTTGCTGTTTTTGTTCCATCGAAAGCAATCGCGGCACCCACTTGGAAAAAACCTTTTTCATGCTCAATTTTTCATGAAGGATAGTAAATACACTTCCATATGATATCTGTGTCATCTCAGCAATCTCACGGAGCTTCACTTTACGATCTTTCATTATAATTTTTGTCACTTCACTCACATTTTCCGGTGTAACGGCTTCCACAGGTCTACCCGAGCGTTCCGCGTCATTTGTGTCGGTACGACCACGTTTAAACTCGGCAAACCACCGACAAATCGTTGCTTTTGATGGACAAGAGTCCGGGTAACATTTTTCAATCCATTGTTTCGCTTGCACGGTGTTTTTACCCATTAAAAAACAATGTTTTATCAGAACACGAAACTCGGTTTTTTCCATTTTTTAAACAAACTACAAAACGACTTTACTCCAACCTCGATAACTCAGCTGTTTCTGGTCCGATCGACTTAAAATTTTGACACGTTTCAAGCAAAGGTTAGTACTCTAGAAAGACCTGGTTACTGGTTTACTACGAGAGCCAACTCTGGGTTAGTCTCGGAACTTATTGATCCATGTGTTATATTCCCGACTTTTTTTATATCAGTAATTTTGTTTGAAATATTTATGACTTATCTTATAGTTCTCGCTACATAAAACTGACAAAACGGATGCAATGAAAAATTACTTTTAATGAAGAAAATAAAAGGATCAATGCCATTAAGAGTTAGAGAATAATTATAAAACTATCTTAAAAAACAATAGAATTTTATCATACTCTGTCGATATTTTCATCATAATGTGTTTTTAAAATTCAGAAATATAAAAATATACAATTTTTCATATTCCTGTTCAAAAATAAAAATTTAATCAGCATTTATATTTTAGATGAAATGTGTTACTTCTTATATATATATGTGTGTGTGTGTGTGTGTGTTTTTGTAAAAAATTAGCTTTAATTATAATTTAACGATAACAATTTCCTTTTTTTATTATAATAAGTTTATTATGTACAACAATTTCTCAGTAAAAATAATTATTTAAATACCAAATACTTATTTTCAATTGAAAAAGTTATATACGATTTCAAGTCCACTAAAGATCAAACAAACCAAATTATATATGAACTTGCTAAGCATATTGTACTGATTCTATCCCCCTTTTAAGAAAATTTAATCGAAACATATTTTCTAAGTATACCATGCTTCTGATGAATATGACCAACAAACATATTAAAATATTAATATCTTTAGGAAGTTTTATGTTTAAATATTAACCAATTCTTAAAAAAATTGTGTATTAAAATTGTTCTGTTGTCAATTTACTGAACAAAATAACTTAATAATTTCTTGTTTATTTGCTATACTTGACAAATTGAAAATTTTCGAATTTTTGTCTACACGGAATGCCATTCAGTGATTTGCTGCATTTTCTATTCAGTGTAAATATTTAAGAAGTGGCCAATAATTCATAAATAGCTAGATTTAAAAATGAGTTTATAGTGGTAAGAATTATTTCTAATGCAGAAGAGAAAACTAATTTAGAAGCAGGCAGTTATGGAAGGTGGGGACTGAGTTCAGTTATCCAGTCTGGTTGCTTGAGAAAAGACCTTAGCGGGGTTGATATTTCTTCTCGCTTAGAGCGAGAATGTTTTCTGGTTGGAATAGAAATAGGTTCTAATGGATAGGGGATGGAACTATGGGTTTGGTGAAATTTAGAAAAATGTGGTCAGGAATTTAAATTTATGTCAGATTTAATCGAGAAGTATTTTTAAGGGCCTATGTGAAAGGTGATTGTTTCTAATAAAAGTATTTTTCTATGTTCAGCAAGGATCTAATTATTGAATATATATATATATATATATATATATATATATATATATGATTTTTCAAGTAGGTCTATTGCAGTATTTGCATTATGAGCCTATATTGGGAGGGGGAACAAGCGTAGGTCAGAAATGGCCGGATTATCAGAGTACAGATAAGCAATTTGTTATATCTACACAAAGTCGATATACGCGAAATAAGGAGATAAAGATCGTGAACAACAGTTTTGTATTGTTTGTTTTAAATTTATATAACGTGTTGTTTAAAAGTCAGCTTTTCATCTAATGTCTTAGAAACATTCGGGTAATTTTCCAAGACGAGTAACAGTCTTTTAATTCCGTGAAGTGCCTGTTCAGAGAGAAAGACCGGTAGCTTATGCGCTATCACTTCTGGCTAGTATCGTTATATTGTCTGTGTACATACAGACAATTGTGTTTTGGTGTGTTGGAATGTCACTCACGAAAATATTAAATGAAGTTAAGAGTCAATTTTTTTATTAGAAAAAGAGAACTCTATATTTTATCATCTAGAATAAAATGTCGGTATACCAAGCTCGTTTGAAAGATTTTTTTATATCCAAGAAATCTGATTTTGAGTACTTTTAGTTTTGAAACTCTGATTTTAATAAGTTCCACTCCTCGTATGATTTGGTGGGATGTGGACAGTTCGGGCATGAAGCCGTGTTGCTCGTAAATGCTTCTGACGTGTTTCCAGAGATGTGAGTTTAGAAAGTTTAGAACAATTTTCTCAACTGTTTTGCTTATAATAGAAAGCAGAGATATTGGTCTATAGTTTTCAGGCAGTGTAGTGTCTGAACCCAGCTTTAAAATAAGGATCACAGCGACCCTTTTCCCGGTTTGAGAAGTAACCGAATTTCTGCATATTCTGGACGATGTTTCTGATTTGAAAGACGCAACAGGAAAAGGGTAATCATTTTATGAATTATTCCTTCTCTTTCAGGTTCTTTTTTAAAATTTTTTAATCCTTTTAATGTAATTGGTTATATCACAAGCGAAAGTGGGGAGAGTTTTCGAAGTTAATTTCATTTGCTGGACAACTTGTGAACGACATGTAGCATTGTTCTATCATGTGTAGATGTAAGAATATTGTTTAATTTAAACTGATTCGAGGGTAAATCAGCTAGTATTTCTATTTTATCTCTGTCGCGACGTGGTGTGAATAACTTTCAGCTTTGTAGTTAGTCCATTCATGGTTTGATGTATCTTTATAGTTCGAATATAGAGTGAAATCAGTTTATACATTTAAAACTTATTAAAATTTTATTTTCAGATTAAAAGGCTTATAGCTCTCCCAGGAAAGTTTACTATTGCTGTTCTCTCGCTATCCAACCTTTGACTCTCCTGTATCAAATATTCTCCTTCTCCCTCCTGTTTGATGGTATTTCTAACGCCACGTAAAAGAGTCTACTGAATCATTGTCTGAGGGGGAAGAGATGGGAACACTAAGCATGGCGAAATCTGGGGATCTCTATTTTCTAAGAACCTTGGCCATTCTCTATAGGAAATCGCTTTCGATATCTAGGTTTGCTAGGATATCTTCCCAGTCATTCTGTCTCTGAAGTGCACTTTATATCAGATTTTATTTTTAGTTCCACTTAGTTTTTGCTCGTTGGTAGGGAAACGAGTGAATTACTAGATTTTTTGGAACTTATTCTGCTTGTTGAAAAGTTGGCGGAATTTCCTACCAATACGAATGTTTATTTGCTGGTTTTGAGAAGATTTAATGTGCACTTAGAGTATTTTGTGTTAATCCTGTTCCTACATAACCTCTCTGTCGAGCGCTTTGGGAAGTGTGAATGGTGCTATTTTGATTTGAAGGAGTATTTTTCGAAAAAGCTCCCACATCGTAATAGTTTGACGGGAGGAATAGTTATATCATTTTTGATAGCGAAATGGATGATTACAGGATTGGTATCGCTACTCAATTCGGTTAGTTAAGAAATCTGGTAGGGCCAGTGAAAATTTGTGCTTAAGGTGAGGTCGATGAGGGAGACGGAGTTATTGCCGTAGTGTGTTGATTTGAATGGGCCTATGATTTCCATGTCGTTTCGATCGGCAAAATTTCATAGTACATTAACTCTTGATGAATTATAGTTGCAACTCCAGCTGGCGAGCTTAGCATAACTTAACTCTAAACATACTAATGAGATCGGCTCTAAATTTAGAATAGATGAAAGGTTCAGGATTCTTTTCTTTTAACGGATGGAGGATTATAAATTGAAGTAATAATTATTGGATTTCCGTCCGTAAGGCTGAGAACAACAATTGTCGCTTCTAACCCGTGTAATGTGGGTGTTGGAGTTTTGTTGTGTGGAAGTGGAGCGTTTTATCGAGATAGTGGTGTCATCGAATGTGCTTTGTGATGTTGGAAGTTTGTTATCTCTGTGAGTGATGTTGTTGGGTACGGAGAATGTAATGCCTGGTCCTAGGTGTGTGTTTTGTAAGAAGATCAAATGGGGGGGATGGGATTGCTTATCTTTAAAGTCCTGTAATTCAATGTCTCGGGACTTAATCCTAAGTGCATTCCAATACACTAGGTTGAGCCCGAGGAGAGTTCACTACATTAGGATCGATAGTTCCCAATGCATTGAAGCTGTTGCACTTTGCTATTGATGTATCATTGACATTGATTTGAGGAAAGCTTTTTGAGGATTTACTTGAAATAGTGAACCCCTTATAATCAACTAGGCACTGAACTTTAAAGGCCTTAGCACTAAAGGTTGGCCTAGAGACTGTTTAGAGTCAAATTCAAGTCTCTACCATTCTTTTTCTTAAATTTTAAGTTAAATTTCATGTTATGAACTGCGCTGTTAGGACTTGGTAAGGAGATAACTCACTTGTGGACGATTGTTTTTCTCTTCTTCTGAGGTCTGGAGTAACTTTAGTATAGCAAGACCTCCATTGGCTTCAGGATCCGTGTCTTCGATTTGGATTAAGTTTTTGAGATAACATATTCTAGAAAGAAAGAAAGACTTTTTCTTGCTTGTGGATCAGCGAGTTTCTAGCAAGCCAATTCTAGGTTGAGATCTCGAAAATCTCTTCATGGACTGTAACTTCCTCATTCATGACTTCAGTAGCTGTCGCAGTCGTCCCGTTCTGCATGGGAATCGTTTGCTCAGCAACAGCAATTTGTCCTCTCACAATAAAAGCAACACTAGGAATCGCTCTCTACTCCTTGTGAGCAATTTCCCTCTGTTTAATAAGTTCCCGAACAAATGTTTATACCATATGAGTTTTGAGGTGAGAATTTGTGATATGAGTAAGTTTAAATAATTACTTTAAAATTCGGAGAAATTATGTATATATTTCTGAGAAATACATTGTGTACATCGAAGCGTAATTAATATTTGTGAATAATTTTTGGATTGTAAGTGCCTTCGAATAATGTGTGCTTCTGAAGAATTCTTTGAGTGATGATATGAAGTTGAAGTATTAAATTCGAGTAAATGAATCATGGTCTTTCAAAAAAAGAAAGGGCTTACATTATATTTGGGAACATTGTGCTTTTTTTTTTCTTTTACTGAGAGATGTCTATTTCTCAATCTTGGATTGATTCTGATATTGTATTCAAGCTGAAAGAGACGTTCAGTATAAGAAAGATTGTTTTAATCATGGATGTGTTTAGCCGTAGGATTATGTCAGTTTATGCAAGTTCAACAGAACTAGTAACTAATATTTTCTTTTCATTCAACAAATTCGTTGCTTAAGTATGCCTTAAACAAGTGCTATATCTATTATTTTTTACTCTTAAAATAATCATCAAGAAAAGGAATCAGTAGCGATATATGATTTCGCCACTAATCATGTCCTGTATTACTGGAAGTATGATATGTCATGGAGGGAATTCTAATAAATTATTATAATAAATTATTAATTCTAATAACTTATTGTGTTCTAAATAAAAATTTACATGTTTAAACTCATGTCGACTGCTTTCGCCAATCTAGATAAAGGTTGATAAATTGATAGTATTTGAAGTTATTGGTGTCAGTTTGGATGAATGTGCACCATCTTGCATGGTCGATAGATTTTACATATGTGTCAAAAATTTAATTGTATTAGAATATACGAGCGTCGTTCAATAAATCTTTGAAAAAGATTTTTAACAAAACAAGTTATTTTATGAATTTTTTTTCAGCATAACCTCTTTTTATCCTTATGCACTTTTCCAAGCATTCCTCCAACTTTTTAAAGCTATCTAACAAAGTAAGATGTCGGAAGAACCTCAAAATAGGCATCTGTATATATATATATATATATATATATATATATATATATTCCGAAGCCTACTGACGAAAACGTTTTTTTTAAATATATTGTATTCTAAATTTGGTTAACTTTTTTCGTATTACTTCGTACTAAAATTGTATTCCAAGTTACTTTTGATAATATGTAGGCCATTGATAATGAATATCGTAATATTTGACCTTGGTCAAGTGGTGATGATGACATGTACACTGCAACCCTTCTCCAAACTTCCATAGCGGACTATTTAAAAACTTGAAGCGTCTATAGGTTTAATGTGTATAATATGTGCTAAACGACGGACTTTCCTTTAAATCAGGACTCGAACCAACGACTCAATAGAAACAAGTTGGGTATGATCTCACGACTATGACCACTCACGACTACCACGGCCAGATGAGGTCCCCTTTTATTAAATTTGTACTATTAACTCGCACTCTCTCTATATATATCTTGTTCAAATTTTCAATCTTTAATAAAATATATATTCATTCACTCAAGTTCAAATACATTTTTTTAAAACTTGTAGTGAACGACACTTGATATTAATAAAGTCTTTTTCAAATAATAATTCATTTAATTAAATTTAATTTATGAAAATACGGTTTAACCCAACCACTTGGCGCGATTTCAAAAATTGCCAAACCTGGCGATTTTTTTTGGCTGAACGTTATTCTCCGAAAAAAAATTTCGTTTGCCACTTAATATTGTGATTCTGTCATGTGTATATACATATTAATAATAATTATTGTAATCATTTAATGAAAAGTAATTAAAATAAAAATTTTCTTTATTGACCTAAGTAGGAACTGATTTAAAAAGAATTTATATTACTTGTTATATGTAACTAAATCTTTTAATTACAAGATTCAAGTTTAAAGTTACGAGTAAAAAATACGAATTAAATAACTATTATTAATGAATTTATAATTATTTCCTCTTTGTCAAGGAATTATTGATGTAATTTATTGATTAAAGAGAGGAAATGATTATTACATTATTAATACTTATTATTTAACTTTTTTCTCTTTAGTAGTTTTTATCTTCACACGTAATTTGATTGCAACAAACATTTAGCTCTCTGTTTGAATCACTCGCTTATTTGTTGATCAACTTGACGTTAGATTAAGGAATTTTCCGTCAAATTAGATAAAACGTATTTAATCCAACTTTAGCATAAAATTATTTTTTTACATTTAAAATAAGATATTTTAACTGGTAGTTAGTAGTAATGATACTCGAATAAAATGCTTTTTAATTCCGCATTATACATCTACAAAAATAGTGAAAATTATTTCAATCATTTATACATTTTCTATGATATAGTGAACTGCTATATATTCCCATTATATATAGTTTCATTTAAAAAAAATAATAACCAATAATTTTCCTTGAGTCGACTTCTAAAACAAATAATTTCATGAAAAATAATTCACTTTTCTCACGAAATAATTATTTATCTTCAAATTTGTTCTCAGCTACTTGGCAACTATCGGATCATAATTTTTTTCTCACTTCCAATATGTCCCTTGTTTGTCTTTAATTCCGTTCATTGCCAGAATGTTTTTCTGTGTACTAGATCTAAACATAAAAAAATAGTACATAAAACCCGGATTGATCTTAGTGAAAGTTATTTTAACTCACTCAGTTAGGGAATTCCTTTCAAAGTGGAAAAAAAAAAAAAAAATAAAGCAATCTATAAAAGTATATATCCAATTTTGAAAAGTGATTAACTTTTGCTTGGGATTTTAGAAGAAAGAAAATTAGAAAAAAAAAAATCAATGGTGCCTATAAAAAACAGCTTGCACCATCCACCCAAGGATCACATGACATATTTCCCAACACCTAATGCCTTTCGATGTTTTTCAAACATACTGCTGTATTGTACATCTCACATTCGTGGTCCATATCATAACATCTAATATATATACCGCACCTTCATTTATATAAATTTCTTGCTCTCTTGCGAACTGTATTACAAATAATCTAAACTACAGAAAAAAGAAAACATGAAAAGTATGCATTTTCCTAGTAAAATAAAGGTGGGTGCAATCGAAATTCCGAGCGTATTGACGACATATAAAGTCAATGATAAACTTGTTCTGAATGGAGTGGAGGGGAAATTGGTGCAATGCATAGCCGATAAGCTCAATTCTGTGGTCGAAATTCTTACACCAACCAGTGGTATGTTCGGATCACAATACAGCAATGGAACGTGGGATGGTATCATTGGAATGGTACAAAGAGAAGATGCTGATTTGGGGGTGATGGCTCTATCTATTTCTGAAGAAAGATGGAAAGCCATCGAATTCAGCATCCCGTATAATATCCTCGAAAAGGGTTTTGCGACGAAGGAGCCCGGGGAAATGCCTAAAGTAGCGGCTTTCACTTATCCTTTCAGTCTGAAAACTTGGATCTTATACGCTTTGATGACATTGGCCACAACTGTTCTTTTTCAAAGAATAATGTTCAGAAATGCCACCCTCTTGGGCAGTTTCCTATCTGTGTTGGGCAGCATTGCTTCGCAAGCAATGGAAAACGTCAGAGAAACACCCTGGAGAAGAGTGCTGTTTGGTTTGTGGCTCGCCACCGCAACCGTCATGCCTTTCTTCTACAATACCAGTTTCCTGTCTTTTTTGACCATGCCTGAAAAAATACCCGTTCCTAGAACTTTTGAAGAATTGTCGAAAGCAGTTTTAAATGGAAAGTACAAATGTCTAACACCCAAAGGAACCATTGATCGAAAATTTCTACTAGAAAGTGATATTGATTATATAGTGAAATTGGGAGAAATTATAGAGAAGAACAACTGGGAATACTCCAACTCAGACCAGTTCGCGGACCTCTTAGATAATCCTGTCGCAATTATAATAGCAACAAACTCACTCCGATTACTTCTTGGTACACCGCCGTATGTCACCGTGAAAGCATCCGATGATCATCTTGGAACTTGGAATGTTGGGATTGTTGTGAGTAAAGGATTCTGTTGCAAAGAACGACTGAATAACATTCTTCGCGGCATAATCAATGGTGGATTGTACGAAAAATGGCTGGATGAAGTCGGCTTCCGTGATAAATTGCATAAGAGGTTGGAATTAAAACATAAAGAGCCAGAACTTCAACTTACCGTAATGGATCTGAAAATGGCCTTTTTTGCACTGTTCATTGGATACGGTTTGGCCTTTTTGGCTTTCTTGGCAGAGCTATTAATACCTAAGCGCTTTGATATATTTTTCTCTTAATTTACTCTTTCACAATAAAATACATAGTTCCACAAGAAGATATCGCTTTTAGCATGGTGTTTCAATAATATAAAGAGCATTTCTTTTATTCACTTACTTTGATTTAAAATTTCACGACATAAATATACTAATGAAAATAATTTTTTTATCTAATTTATATTTCTAATATTTTCATTTTTAAATTTTTTTGAAACTTTCATACATTCATCTACTTTAGAATTCTATGAATTTACCGTAAACATCTTTGTCCAACTATACACTGATGACAGTAACATCTGTTAATTATTTAGAATCTTTTACTACTCACAATAACATTCTACCACTGCTTAAAATGTGTACTGAATTTTCATATTATTCTGATAAAATCTGTTTTTAATTAAAATGTTTTTTTTTTCCATTTAATAAAAGTCTTTTATATTATCATTAAGTGATTTTTATTGTATTCTATTGTATCAGATCTGTTTCTTAAGCAACATTTTTAATTAACAAATTCCATGGAATATTTGTAATTGAATTTCCTTACTGATAATTCTTTCATGAAAAACAACATTTGAAACTAGCCAATTGCGAGACCAAAATAAATAAAACGTTAAAATCTTATACATCACATACTAAAAACGCAGAATCAATTTTTGGAAAGATATTTTATATTTCGTTACTCAATCGAAAAACTAATTGAGATCATAATTTTAATTAGTGCAAATCTCTAAATTCGCAATAAATTTTTATGTTCTGTTTTAGTAAATGAGAAAAGAGGAGTTCAAATGTGTTATTTCTTTCGATGACAAAAAATATAAAAAACAATTGTGAAGCAAAAAATATGGTTAAAGGGATGCATTAACTACAAGGAATCATTAAATTTAAATTTTATCTATTTTAAGAAAACTAGTAGTTTACATAATGATATAAACAATTTAATATTTTTTGTATTGTATTTTTCATAAACGTATATTAAGACATCACTTTATACATTGAAAAATTGACTTTAAATTGTATATGTGGTATGACTCTTATGATTCGAATATAATAATATTAAAATTTAAGGTACTTCGTAGTATAATAGCGCAATCATTGTCCGTATTGCAGCATTGTTTGTAACTTTGTTTCGTTTGTTTTTAAGTTGTTTCCAATTAACTAACATAAATTCTTTTTTTTTTTGTCTTTGATTTTCTTTTTCCAATGACTTTGTATAATTGTAATTGGTTTCCCATTTTTATTGCTGAATTTTTTTCTAAGATTTTAAATTCCTTTCCAGAAATTCATAATTTTAAATCATCTCTTGGTATGATAATGATTTTTATTAGTAGTTTTTATATTATAATATGCCCTTTCATATTGTCTTAGTATTTTATTTTACTGCTAATTTTGGCCAGTTAGCACCATATATCTCCTGATACTTTTTATTCCTAAGTATTTTATTAATATATTAGGATTTATATAATATTGTAATTTACAATATAAATTTATACTTTTTCACTCTTATTCAAGGATGGCGAACCAATGGCACGCGACACAGTATTTTGGGCATTCCACCGATTACAAAGTTCACTATGAAGCATATTACGAACAAACGCGAGTGGTCCTACGCTACGGAGTGTAACGTCTGTGGCATAACGACTCCCATCTTTCTCTTATCGAATTCAGAAATAGCACAATGTTTTCAGCATCTGGACTGCCGAGCCACATGCGGTCTCCAAGATGTCAACAGTTGGAGATCTTAACTATTTCTACAGGTTATGCAGGGATCAGGGAGATTTGCCGACGAGAAGCCGATGGAGGTTGATGTCACTCAAAGAGCGTCAGTCCCCGAGCGGTTCTCACCTGAGAAGGTTATTTTTGAATTTCCTGTCACAAAATTTCTGTAAAATAGTTGTACGTAATCGTATTAAATACTTTTAGCTTAAAATTAGAATTTACCTATTTCTTAGTAACATTTTAAATTATCTTCAAACGGTACAGGAGTAATCGGGTGCGGGGCAGTGGGCAGGAAGATCGCTCGCTTGTTATTGTAGTTACATCGCGGACTACAATTGCTAATGACGAATAGTTTGCTTACACGTAGCATAATAGTTTCTTTCGTTGACACAACTGTATTTTAAAGTTTATTTGGGTATTTACGATTTTTAATTATTATTTAATATGGCTAGTTCAGCCAAAAAAATGTGTAGATAGTAAATGTATCAGAGAATTTCAAACTTGGTGGGCTGAGAAATATGGCATGATTAGTAAAGGCGAGAAAGCGGTATGTGTTTTATGATCTGGAACAGTTGTAAGTAGAACATCGTCTGTAAAACAGCATTTTGAGGCTAATCACAAATTCGTTAGTCAAAAAAGCGAACCAGAGCGAAAGGAATAAATTGCAATGAAAGACAGAAATAAAGAGTCGATGTCTATAATTAAATATGCTGGTAAAAATTATCATACGAGCATGGCTGCAAATGTCATTGCTCGGCATAGTAAACTTTTTCAAGAGGAAGCCTCGTTAGCATGCGTGTCCTCACTTTTTGAGGATTTTGATAATAAAGATTAAATAATTCAGCGCATCAAAGACATACTCCTCTATCTAAAAACACAATAAAAGAAAGAATCTTAAAACCGTCCGGAAATGTAGCAAATCAACAAAAAATTGACATTACCTCCGCTCCTTTTATATCGTTATGACTTGACGAAAGCACTGACGTCACTAAGTCTGGACGTTTAGTTGTTTTTGATCGATATTGCGTAGGAAACGTCATTAATGAAGAATTAATTGCGATAACATCGTTGCTAACAACTACAAAAAGCACAAATATTTGTACGGCTGTTAAAAATTCGCTTCCTGCGAAAGAAATTGATTTGAAAAAATTGCTTCCATAACAACTAATGTTGCTCCAAGTATGGTGGGCAAAACAAAATGGTTTCATAAGTTTATTTCAAACAATCGTAAGACATTTGATTATTGAATTATCCTGCATCCTTCACCAACAAGCCTTGTGTGTTAAGAGTGGTTTAACATGTCTTGATAATGTAATGTACTCACAAAAATAGTAATTCTAATTTCAACGCAGGCCTTAAATAAGCGAAAGTTTGATGCTTTGTAAAATGAAGTCACCTCGGTGTATAATGGCTTATTGTTGTATAATAACGTTCGATGGTTGTGCCACGGGAAAGTACTTCAAAGATTTGTTGACTGCTTCAAAGAAATCAGACTGTTTCTGCAAAATGAGGAGGGAATTGAACAATATCCACAGTTATTAGATGTTATGTGTTTTTAAAAATTATTGTTTTTGGTCGACATATGCCAACATTTCAATGAATTGAACGTCAAGCTTCAAGGCACAAATAAATTAATTATCGTCATGATAGATCTAATTCGCACTTTTGGCAGTAAACTGCATGTTTTCACACACACACAGGAACGATATGATTACAAGAAAATACAAATATTTTTCTAACTTGGAAAAAAAATATCAACGATTTAGATATACATGAGAAAACAGGCAAAGAATCAGTCACTGAAGAATTTATTTCAGTAATTGATTCTTCAATCAATGAATTTTCAGTGAGATTTTCTCAGCTCAAAGAATTATCGGAAACACAAAGTTTATTATGTACTTTGAAGTGACTTTATTTGATAAACTGAACTTGTCCCAATTCGATTGGTTGGAAATTGAAGAATTTATAATGCAGCTGAATGATTTCCAGTCTAGTTCAATATGAGTTCAAAAATATATTGAAACAAGGAAAGAGTTGCAAATAATTGAAACAGAAAAATTGACAAACAATGTTAGTAAAACTCCATTAACAAAATTTTGCAACTTGGAATTCGTTACCAGACACATTTAACTGTTTGAAGAAGCTGACTCGTGCTATTTTAACCATATTTTCATCTACCTATGCCTTCGAGTATTATTTTCAGAGATGAATAACATTAAAGGCTCACTTAGAAACCGATTGACAGATTATTCCAGTTCAGCATGCATTCTGCTGAAAGCAACATCTTATAACCCTAATATAAGTTATTTATCATCTAATCTGCAACAACAGAAGTCACACTAATGTCACTTTAATTTGAATTACGCCTATAACTGAGACTTTGCCAAGTGTATTTGTTTTTTGTAGAAAAATAAAGAGTTTTCAGTTAATAGTATTTAGTATTATTATTTCCCCAACAATCATGAAGTCAAAATTATTTGACTGCAGATCTATGATTTCAATAAACATTTTTTTTAGAAGAAATTGCACATTGATTTATTAAGATTCGGCACCCCTGCACTAATTTATATATATATATATATATATATATATATATATATATATATATATATTGAACTGTTAACTAATGGTTTACTTCTGATTGTTATCTACTCCTTTTTTTTTTTCTCTCTTTTCTCTTAATTTTAATTTTCTAACGTTTAACTTTTGTCTTGAAGCTTAAGACATACTTGATTGTATAACAGCAACAACCTTATTTTTATACTTTCCTTATCGCGTCACCTTGCAATCTTACTTACGAGTTTCAACTTGCACTCTCACTTTTATGCTTAATATCATTTTACGTTACCTTGGTAATAAGCGCAGATAACTTTTAGCACTTGACCTTGCGATTGCTACTTTCAAATGTTAATTCGCACTCAACTTCACCCTTAAATCCTTTTTTAACCTTACTTTAACTTTAATTGGTGATAAGTTCAGTTTACTTTTAGGGCATCAAATCACCTCGCAATGCTTACTCTAGAGCAGGGATGGCGAACCAATGGCACTCGACACAATATTTTGGGCATGCCACTGATCTCGTTAAGTTCACTATAAAGCATATTAGGAACGAACGCTAGTGATCTTACTCTGCGGAGTGTTCGGGCGCTGGGAAGCGCGCTCTTTTATTATTGTAATTATAACGTTGACTATAACTCCTAATGACACATAGTCTGTTTACGCATAGTATAAAAGTCAATTTCGTTGATACTTCTGTATTTTAAAGTTTACTTGTGTTATATTTACGATTTTGAACTGTTATTTAATATGGCTAGTTCAATAACAAAAAATAAAAAGTGCAAGATAGTATGTATATCAGAGAATTTCAGACATGGTAGACTGAGAAATATGGCATGATTAGTAAAGGTGACAAAGCGGTGTGTGTTTTTTGTTCTGGAACAGTGGTATGTCGAACATCGTCTGTAAAATGGCATTTTGAAACAAATCACAAATTCGTTAGTCAAAAAAACTTACCAGAGCAAAAGGAATAAATTGCAAGTTTCAATGAAAGACAGAAATAAGCAGTCGATGTCTATGATTAAATATGTTAGCAAAAATTGTCATACTAGTGCGGCCAATTACTCGGCTGCAAATGTCATTGCTCTACATATTAAATCTTTTCAATAGGGAGAGTTTTTGAAGGAAGACTGGTTAGCATTCGTGCCCTCAATTTTTGATGATTTCAATGATAAAGATAATTCAGCGCATCAAAGATACAACTCTATCTAGAAACACAATAAAAGAAAGAATTTAAAAACTGGCCAAAAATGTAGCAGATCAACAAAAAATTGACTTAACTCCGCTCCTTTTATATCGCTATGCCTTGACAAAAGCACTGATGTCACTAAATTTGCATGTTTAGCTGGTTTTGCTCGATATTGCGTAGGAAACGTCATTAAGGAAGAATTAATTGCGATAATATTGTTGTTAACAACAACAAAGGGCACAGATATTAGTTCGGCTGTTAAAAATTCGCTTGCTGAGAAAGAAATTTATTTGAAAAAATGGTTTCAGTAACAACTGATGGTGCTCCAAGTATAGTGGGTAAAAAAATGGTTTCATACATTTGTTTCAGATAGACGTAAAACATTCGATTCTTGAGTTCCCCTGCATCATTCACCAACAAGCCTTGTGTGTTGAGAGTGGTTTAACATCTCTCGATAATGTAATGGCGGTTGTCACAAAAGTAGTCAATCTCACTTCGTCGGAGGCTTTAAATAAGCGAAAGTTTGATGCTTTGTGAAATGAAGTCATCTAGGTGTATAATGACTTACTGATGTATAATAACGTTCGCTGGTTGAGCCGCGGGAACGTACTTCAAAGATGTGATGATTGCTTGGAAATAAATCAGACTGTTTGTGCAAAATGAGGGGGAAATTGAACAATACCCATAGTTATTGGATATTGTGTGGCTTGCTTAAAATTGGTGTTTTTTTACAGATATATGCCAACGTTTCAATGAATTGAACGTGAAACTTCAAGGCACAAATAAAGCAATTATCGTCATGATAGATCTCATTCGCACTTTTGATGTTAAACTGCATGTTTTCACAAAGGCATATTATTACAAGAAACTACAAGTATTTTCCAAATATGAAAAAAAAAATCAACGATTTAGGTATACATGAGAAACCAGGCGAAGAAACAGTCACTGAAGAATTTACTTCTGTAATTGATTCTTTAATAAATGAATTTTCAGCGTGATTTTCTCAGTTGAAAGAATTATCGGAAACACTCATGTTTATTATGTACCCTGATATGACTTCATTTCATAAACTGAACTTGTCCCAATTCGATTGGTTGGAAATTCAAGAATTTGAAATGCAGCTGATTGATTTCCAGTCTAGTTCAATATCGATTACAAAATTTATTGAAACAAGGAAATAGTTGGAATTAATTGAAACAGAAAGATTGACAAGCAATGTAAAAAAATGCCAATAACAAAATTTTGGAAACAAGGAATTCGTTATCAGACACATTTAGCTGTTTGAAGAAGCTGCTTGTGCTTTTTTAACCAATTTTTCACCTGCCTATGCCAGCGAGTCATTATTTTCAGAGATAAATAACATTAAAGGCTCGCTTAGAAGCCGTTTAATCGATTACTCCAGTTCAGCATGCATTCTGCTAAAAGTAACGTCTTACAACTCTAATATAAGTTATTTGTCATCTAATCTGCAACAACAGCAGTCTCTAATGTTACAACAGAAGTCACTCATGTTACTTTAATTTGAATTACGTGTATAACTGAGACATTGCAAAAAAATATATATATGTAGTAAATAAAGAGTTTTGAGTTTATAGTATTTAGTATTATTATTTTCGCAATAATCATGAAGTCAAAATTATTTGAAGGCCTCATGACCTCAATTTATGACCTCATTAAACATTTTTTAGAAAAAATGGCACGTTGATACAAAAAGGTTCTCCAACCCTGCTCTAGAGGATAGGGGGTTATATAACCTATATAAGTTAGAGGGTTATATAACCTATATAGTTAAGGGATTATATAACTTATATAGTTAGGGGATTATATAACTTATATAAGTTAACCCCTTCAGGTTATACTGTGAAGGGGTTAAGTACGTGACATCTTACAATCGCCCCTTACAAGACACCCTTTAAAGGCGGGTGTCAACATTGTAGACAACATTCGGCATTTCCTGACATTATAGTCGTACAAAAATTTGCAATTAACACAAAACCTTCACATTCAGGAAAATACTTCGTGTATCATAAATACTAAATATTAAGATGATTTTAACATTACAGAATGACATTACTAAATACACTTCAAAGTACTATTTATAACATGCTTCAGAATATGAAAATCATACACTCTTATAAATATTAATTTCATACACTTCATAACAATAATTATCTTATCCTCCAAAATATCAATTTCATACACTTCAAAATATTAATTATCTTATCAAGTAAAATATCAAATTCATATTTCACAAATCATTAATTATCATACATTTCAAGGTATTAACTGTTTACACACTTAAAATATTAGTTATCATACGCACAGAAAAAAAACAATTCTCATAGACCTCAAAATACCAAAATGGTTAACATAGAATTAAAAAAAAAAAACCCTTAAAATATTCAACTATTTCATAACAAATGCCCACTCAGAGTAATTCTTAAAATAATAAATCAATTATTCTAAAAATAATTGTTCAATTTTCTTTTGGTGAAATTCTTTATGAAGTTGACGCGTTTTACACAATGCACGTTTCTAAAAATTAGATATATCTATTATTATGTCTTCCAACAATATATAAGTGAGATCAAAGACAGCATTTTCTTAATACCTGGGTGTCCGAATTGCCCATGAATTAATTAGTTTTTGCCTCAATGAAAATGGAGCTAAAATTTTTATTAATCCGTTTATGGCAATCATCCATACCCTTTGAATTTTCTGAATTTTTTTTTTTATATTTTTCTAAATCATATCAAAACTTTTCGATAGCAATTTTGCACTACCCCCCCCCCACACTGAGTGTTTGGACTTTTCATATCCATGCTTTCTTCCTTTTTTTAAACTTTATAATCATAAAATATTTTTCTATGCATTTGATATTACATTTCACAACATAAATTTTTAAAAAAAAATATTTCAAAATACCACATGCAAAACATTATTAAAAAATAAGAAAATAATATTCAACAAAAAAAAATCAATAATTTTCAAATTTTATATTTTACACATTTTATCCACGTACCTTGTCAGCAAATATCACCTTAATATAATTTATATTTGAAATGTTATTATATCATTATATTATTTACAAGAAATCTTTCTTTCTATTCAGTGCATCGACAATAAAATAAATTTTTATAGAATCGCAATTTAGTTTCAAAAGAAAGAAAAAAATATACCATATTTAAGCCTAAACAAAACAATTTATTGTTCTTTTGATAGCGATTATTCACTGTAATTCTGATTGTAGATCATGTTTTTTTTTTTTTTTTTTGAATTCACTATTGATTGGAATAAAATTAAGTGCGCTTTTCACAACAATAAATACGAACCAAAAAAGAAAAAAAATTGCTTCTACTTGGAGGTCAAGGTCGTTTTCGTTTGCGATCAATTTAATAAGCATTTCACAAATCAAATCACATATTTCACTCCTGTAGTTATTTTGTTTAGCCTCTGTTTTGCTGCTTATAAAAGGTAATATTCTCTATACAAGAAGCACACTTTCGATACTTTTCGAAAGTACCTTTCCAATTTCATTTCCGGACATGCAGGCTCAGAAAGCACTAAATTTCTAATTTTTTTTTTCGATTTCATAATATTATTTTATAATAAATGAGTTTCACATTTTTTTTTTTTTTTTTTTTTTTTTGAAGTAGGTAAAACTTGGAGATTTCGACAACGGGCGATTCGGTTTGATATGTTTTCCCTGGGTCCTTATCGCTGGGCCACCCATGCATTTCTACCCCAGTGACATTTCCGCTGGGTCTTCAAAACGTTTGTTCACGCTTGTTGTCGAGGCGTTGGTAGTTGAGGCATTCTATTAAAGGTATGGCGTCTTTTTCCAATTTGGTGGTCAGAAGTCAGGAAAACGAATTGAACACTGGCCGTTCTCCTATTTCTTCCAGCGAAGTTCAGCGGCTAGGAGATTCCTTCCCCTCCTTGCTCTCCTCAGATTCGGAGCAAAAGAGTTTTTTCCCATTGCGAGAATGTTCATTAATCTGCCATCTCATATTACGGTTGGTTTTTTTCCGAGAAGCATCAAAATGTACTTAAGTTATTTAGAAGTCATAGTTGATACAGCAGGCAACTCTCAAACTTATTCTTTTTTGATAATACGAGGCTTAGCAGAACAGAAGGAGACATCGAGATGCATGCTGTCGAGATCAACATATATCCGAGAATCTACGCCTCTCAAGGCATTTGCATGGGAGGAGCGAGGTGGCACGCTTGGATATCATGCTAAATTTTATATTACAGAAGCCAAGTGGGCTAACTTTTACAGCGTAAACTTAGTAAATTCCCACACGTAATTAAACTCGACATACCTACGAAAAGGGAAATTCCTCTTTTCACCCGATGCGTAAATTGAAACTAAAAACCAGCGGTCATGATTGAAAACTAATCACTGAATTACAGAAAGCAAATAAAAATTAACAAAAACTTTAATTTCCCTAACTTTTAGTAATATATATATAGGAAAATACCAATACTGTTGAGTGCGCAAGGGCTGAGGTCCACGAGTGTATACTCTGGTAAAGGTTGTTAAAATTTGAAAGCATTTGTGTTTTTGGTCATTCTAAATAATAACAAAGGAGTACTACAAACTTCAGAAGTGGAATGTGAAAAAAAAAGATCTGTATTAGGATCACGAATTCGAACTGCGATCTGATTTTATTTAATTTAATGTTCAGACGTATGTTGATGAAATCTAAAAGAATTTAATTCAAGGTTGTGAGGTAAATCAGCTTTTCTATTCTACTTGCTTTGAAGAATTTGAATGCGCTGCTAAAATGTTTAATTTATCTGTTCTTCAAAAGTTTATTTTTTTAAAACAATTACTTGGTGTGTAATGCTTTATTATTTGTTAAAAATAAATTGAATATTACGTCATGGGTGAAACTGAAGGAAGCTTTGATTGAGGAATTTGAAGTTGCATCTAATTCAGTCTAATTACCGATTATGGTGTTTGCTTGTCTTAGTCTCTGCAGATCCTGTATTGACGTCTGCCCTTTTCGAAACCTTTTATACCTTTTGTCCACAAGTGTTCATCCTAAACAATGGTCATCATAAACAGCCGCCATTCTACCATAAATGTTCGCATGAAACTCATTGTACAACTGAGCGATGTTCTGTTCTGAATGCGTTCATCTTTAGCTCGAGTTAATATCCACTTCAAATGTTCTACTAAGAATATGTTAATCAGCTATTCGACAACTACAATATACACCACATACTTTCTCTTACAGTCCTGAATGTTGGTGCTGCCATTACTGCTGCTATTATAACGCTATAAAACGTGCCACTTTTCATTAGGTCCACTCTAATGAAAAACTGATTTTTCCGCCATAATATATTTTTAGTATTTGGTGTAATTGTAATAAAAACGATTTGCATCATTATCAAGATTATGTAAGTTAAAATGATCTTTTATTAATAACTTAGAATTTCATCAATATTTTAGTACCATGTCTATACTAATTAACTCTAATGTAAATTGAATTTGATGTTTGTCCAATATATTCATATTGAGATTTTTTTACAATTTAATAAGTAAATACAATTATAATTTTTTACCATATAAATTTCAAATTTATATTACACTTTTCTTTATTAATCATGTCACAAATTGTGCACCTTTTATTGTTACATTTTTATTTTACTTATTTTACTGTTACATTTAACTTAATTTAGAATCTTTATTTTTCTCAATATTATTATAATCTTTATCTTTAAAATTATTATTTGAATTCAATTCCAAAAATGTAGTGAGTGAATTTTTATTAAATTATTATATTTGTTAATGCATATAAATATGTTTATTAGCTTATAATAAATTACCTAACTAGCAATATAAAAAATAAGCTATACTTAATGTCTTAAACTAAAACTAGTAGAACTTAAAAAATATCCAATTATATAACATGTTATATAACATAACATAATTCTAAAATTACTAAAACTCACGCAGCAGAAATCAATAAATATAACAAAATAATAGTCGAATAGGAGATAAAGTAATTTAAGATGTTGTTTTGGGGTTGGAACTCAAATGCAGGCTCTCCATTAGTTTTAAGGAGTCAACCTTCCTAAAATTACTTTATAAATAATTGGTAAAAATCGTCATAATCAAAATCAAAGACCAAATTTCCAAAAGATGGAAGTAAACAACTGGGATTAAAAAGAAAATAATATAAAGCACAGGAGACAAAATCCATTTCAGCCTACTGAAAATAATTCATTAAACTTCAAATATACAAGTCCTAAGATTAAATATTTATAAAACCTTTTACCCTTCTCTCATACAACCATTCTCTGCGAAATTTTAATTTATAATATGACGGTTGTTTACACCTATTTTCTGCCTCTTATTGTACTTGACAGTTTTTCGTTGTTTTATTTTATGGAACAATGAGCAGAAAAAGTTATTATTAAACCTTCCAAATCTACAATACGAAGAAGGGTATAATACTAATAAAAGACAATTAAAAATTACATAAATTCTAAAAAACTTTTCAAAGATTTTTTTTTTCTTTTCTTTGTAATTAAATGACGTCAACTTTCATAATTAATGACGATTATGATGAAGCATGTAGATTTTTCAGATGCTGAAGTTTTTCATTCATTCATGATCCGATCAGTGTGCCTACAATTGTAGATCCACTAAGAAATGCAAAATGACTCCAACTTCATTTAATTTGAATGCATAGTTATTTCATATCTTGCTAATTCAGTATCTTTTACTTCAGGTTTCGAAAGGAGTGTAAAGCGTGAAATAGTTCGGGCTATGACTATAAAAGGAAATTTAATAGGATTGAAATTTTAAGGTTGGATGATTTTTGCTGTGAAAATATTAACTGTTGAAAGTCATATGCTTAATTATAAGCCAGGAAAACAAAAATTAAAAGGGAAGTAGTATTTTCGTTAAGTTATAAAATTTACTATCCTAGCAATTGCTCCTCTTCACCTCCAGTTTGAAGAAGGAGCTTCTGGCGATGGTTTGGATTCTTACAAAAATATTCAACAATTAATATTCAATGTGCAGAAAATAAGCGCATACAATATTATAAAATCATCGTATCATAATGCATTAAATTGATAGTTTTAACAATGAATTAAATAAAAATACCTCTAAAATATTGACAGATAATGATCCAGCATATCATTTAAAAAAATAGCATTCAGATAAATAAAATTATAAGGGTAAAAGCTTATCTTGTCTTACTGCACAGGTTCAGGGTTTCTTGTGATGCCTGCAAAATCTACTTCGGAAAAGGAATCTAAAATATGTTAATATATAACAATATTTATTTAACACGAAATCATTCTATGAAATACATAGCAGTTATTTACAAAAAATTCTGTTGTATATCAAAATTCTCTCGAAGGCACATATGCCTAATTAATTCAGAATCATTCCAGTCTTTTGGTGGGGATGTGATATCCTCCCACCTTGCATTGTTTGGCACAGGTTACAATGAATATCACAATGGGACAGTCACTGATCTAACTTGGAAGTAGAATTGTCATCTTCATCTGAAAATACTCTCTCATTGAACAATATTTACTGATCATCCGGAACCTCAAGTGGGTAAAGTCTTTGGTAGGATCTAAGGGGTTTACCATTCATCGTCTTTACTCGAGTTATTTGAGTATGGTTATCTCTTCCAAGAAAGGACTCAAATATTTTCCCCAAAGTTCATTCTATGTATTTTAATGACCACTAGAATAATGTGACCTACTTTTATAATTGTGCGTAATTCAACCTTAGAGTAATTTTTTTATTTGTTCAAGATCATCTGTTCTAAAACGTCGCACAGAAAATTTTTCTTCAATTTTCATCAATACCAAAAACGTTTGTTTAAATTAGTAACATCTGATTATCTGCATCAATACAGTTTGAATATTTTGTAAAAATAAAAGTAGGTTAATGGTTTTAAGTCCTCGGTGACTCACGATAAATACATCAAAGGAGTGCTCTTCATTACGTTCTCAACTATATCATGAGGAACTTTTACTATCTCATAAAAAAGTAAACGATCCCCATGTTGTAGCCGAGCTCATCCTAAAACAATTAAAGTTCTCTTAGTCTAACCAATCAGGTGCTTTCACTATCCACCTCACCAATGTTTCAGTGCTTAATTTTTAAACTATTTAAATATGTACAATTGTAACGACAAATAAAAAAGACACAGAAAGTCTTCTCTTTATTTTTGTTGTCCATTTTGAGCGCACTGTGAGCGCGTATGGCTGTATTCACCGTTAACTGTACTGGACTATGAAACCTGGAGTTAAGAAACCGAGTTTAAGGAAAAGTAAACCGCTGTTTTAAACTTCAATTCCCCATTCTCCAGTTACTTAACTGACAGTTTCTTAACTTGCGAGTTACTGATTGAATCTCATTGGCAAAAATAGACCCGTGATCTCGAATGATTTGGATACATGTTAAGTAGTATATTTTTGCACATCAACTTCATTTCGATTACTGCTCATATTTCTTATATTATTCAATTAAAAAAAGGCAGGAAATAATCTTTGTATATTTTTATGTACTCTTTATTTTATTCTTGTTTAACTATGTTGCTAAAATGTTTTTCGTTTTGCTAAGCCAGACTATACTTCTTGCGTTTAATTGAATACCTGTGATGCAAGTTTAAAGTTATTTTTTTGCTCTATAAAACATAGATTTTTAAACTGTTAAGGATTATTGGATTATTGAGTTGTTCTCACCTTTATATTGTTATTAAACTTATTTTGTAATTCAAAATAACAGATTTTTATTTTATAAATATTTTTTTTTTGCATTATGATATCATCGGTTGATTCTAACATGTAAAAATAAGGGATTCGTAATTTATTCTATAATTGCAATTATTCTAAGCCGTCTGAATATAAATGCCAATAGTTAATCCTTGATTAAGCATTTCTGAATTGTAGTATGTTTCATATGAAAAAAACTTTTCATTTCTCACATACATAATTATATTGTAACATTTATATACTGATTTATGATTAAAACAGTTTTAATTTTGTGCTTTGAATTATAGTTCTTTTTTATTTTTTCTACAAAAAAAATAAATTTAATGATGAGTTCATTATAAAGTTTTAAAAAAGAATCAACAGTATTGAAATAAATGTATTAAGCATTCTAAGCTTAAATTCAATAATTTTCTAGCATTAAAATTCTCCCAATTTCTTTTCCTTTTCTTATATAAAATAATACTTCTAAATCAAATACATTTTCGACTTATACATTTTAATATTAAGTGAAGTGCAGAAACTGAAATTCTGACTGTACTGTTATATATATATATATATATGTGTGTGTGTGTGTGTGTGTACTAGCAGGCCAACCACGCGTTGCTGTGGATAAGTTATACGTTAAATTATATTGTAGTAAACTATTCAATACAGTCAAATTATTATTTAGGAATAAAGACGATAACGTTTTAGCCCATGTAAAATCTACAGGATTGAGATTTGAACCTTATGTCAGAATTTGTGTGTGTGAAGGCGATTGATGAACATTTTTGTGGACTTAATATTAAGCGCAAATCAATATAAAATTTTTAATTTTATATTTTATTCATCTCATATTCAAGTATAGTTTTTAATAAATGAGTAATTTACAAAGTTCTTAGTTGATAATTTATAACAATTTTTAAATAAGGTAGGTTGCGTAGTTTATTTATTATTTTTAATAATTATATTCATCATTTTGAATTATAAAAACATTCAATTTTAAATTCATTCAAAGCTAATCGGTGCACAATATTCTTGGTTAACCTGTCTCTTGCTAACTCAATAGATTTGATTTTTTTCACACATGTGAGCTTGCAACATATAATTGCCCATGTGGAAAATATGGATTTTCTAAATCTAGGCCGCAAATTGACATTATTTTTCCTTGAGACTTATTTGTGGTTATGGCGAAAGCTAAACGAATTGGATACTGAAGCCTTTCGATGGGTATCACAGATTCTGATAGTATCATTGAAATGCGTGACAACAGGGCCACTTCTCCTCTAAACTTTTCAGTCAAAATGGTTACTGCAAGAATATTTCCAGTGATATTTTTGATAACCAAACGTGTACCATTGCATAATTGAGGTGGATTCAAATTGCGCAGAAGAATAATAGGTGAACCAGTCATCAAAGATTTTGTGGTGGCATTCCGGGCATATCCAGAAAATTTAAAAATTCAATTGGAAAATTTACACTTTCGTTTTCATTAACATCAGTGTTGATTTTTTTAAAAGACACCAAATTACTTGGCAACAACTATTGTATCTAAAAGCTAATTTTGTCATTATCAACATTTTGGTCAGCCAAAATAGCCCGATTACTGAGCCAGTTATGATCCAAGTGATTATTCTGTATGTCTGGGAAGATACTCTCAATTAATTTATCTTTTGCCTTAACAACAGTGCGGATATTGTCTATAAATTAAATGGCTAGCATATTTGGTTGCAGTTCTATTCTACCGTTTCCAATATATAGCAATCGTTCGAAAAACATTTGTGCAGATGGATCATTTTGCAATTGTACGCACATGTTTATGGTCAGTCGAAGTGTTTCGACACTTCGTCATAAGAACGATTGTTTTAAACATGCGCTAATCTCATAGGCGAAAGTAGAACGAGGAATGACTGAAGTACATTCATAAGAAAACAGTATAGATTTATGGTTCACAAAATTTCAAACAAATATATTTATAACTTTTTCAGTTATCATTGTCACCGTGCACACTATTATGCGTAAAAACAGTTCTGAGAAAAACACATTAATTTAAACTTTAAATGCATCTTTGCATTAAATTACCTATGTGATAGATTAAAATTCCCCAGATTTGTATGTTATACCTTCATTAACATCCTCTTCGGTATATTTTTTTTTTCTTTTTAGTCAATTTTTTTTTCCGGACAGTTTTCACACTACATGATCAATGTCGTCTTGATTCAGTTATCCGCTCTTCATCAAGTTGAGCAAAACCTTTCAATGCATTTGTTCCAACTTGCATATCAGGTGCATTTAAGACATCAAATAAACCTTGAAACCTTTTATTAAGTGGTGTAACAGCCAAGTAGTCTTCTACTCGTAGAGTTTGCAACTCTCTCAATGAAAACTTGTTTAGGTATAAATTTTAACAAAACGCAATTAAAACTTTCATTTGCATTTTGTGTTTTCTCATGCAAACATTTATTCAGTAAATCTTGTCGCATAGTTTCATATAATGAACTTTAATGATGTTCATTATGTTTTGGGGTACTCATTTACCATTATCATTATATTACCAGTAATTCGAAACCTTGAACCCACACGCTTTTGAATGTGTCTTATACATTCAAACTTTGTGACACTATTTTCACCCCATAAATATTTCTAATCAAATCAAAACCTTTTGAATAACCATCCCATAAAAATGTACATATTTTAATTTTGTCATGTGAGTTGATCTTTCAAACATGCGATAGATACCGATGGGTTCCATGGCACTGGATAATCCACATGTTTCACAAACTTATGAGTAATTCTACCTTTAGGAATTTTTTGACGAAATCTGCACATTTTTGACATAATTCCAATATCCAGCACTTTGCCAGTATCAATGGATAAGATACTAACACATCCATTCAGAGACAAATGTCGTCTTCGCTACCATGTTCCATCGACTGACACAACAAAATTCAAATTCATAGCTGAACAGTTTTTCTGCAGAAGAATGTTCCTTTCTAATAATCCTCAATCAAAAAACAAATGCAAGGTTGATGATGTGCACTTTGTTCTCTTTTGGAAAATGTACAAAAGGAGATAGAATATTCAGTTTGGACATTATAGTGACAAATTAGATGCTAAGACAAATACTGATTCTTTCAAAAGCTTTATACCATTTTGAAAATACTCAAGACAATTAAATGAGGAAATAAAATCATTAAAAATTTTAAAATTAACTATTACGTTATAATCCTTATTTTCTAAATTATCAATTGGTTTTGAATGTGACTGAAGTTTTGATCCACTTACTGTTGTTGTAACACATCTATCAGTGTTCTTCTTCTCCACATTCTTGGTGTAACGGTTTCTCTTAAACTTATATTTTCGAACAGAACTTCGATATTTCCTATTAGCCATGACTTTCAACAAAATACTAATACTAACCAATAAAATCAAAAATATCTAACTGAAATCAATTTCTATCAAAATCAATCACAACATTTGAAATGAGTACTAACATGAGAAGTGAGTACTATGAGTTTTAAGAACATTCTAATGTGATAAATTATTGTTTCCTTAACATGGAGACTTATTTTTATATTAAATAAATTTTCATTTATTATAACTTCCTCTTCCAAAATTACATCAAGATTTATTGTAGCATTATGCGGTATAACATCGTTTTCAACAACACATATATCTGTAGTGCACTAAAAGTTGTCAATTTGTATCTCTACTTTAAATTCACCAAAGGACTTTATTTTATAATCTCCTAATCTCGATAAAATTGAATTACATTGATTCAGTTCACAAATATTTAAATTTTCAAATATATATTTAGAAATTAACGTAGCTTGACTTCCAGTTAATATTTTAATTACCGAACAATTTTGAAAAGATTTGCTTGTTCAGCAATATTGAGAGATGGTACGTTGTCATTGGGGCTGGTTTTCATATTTAATTTTAAACATTCAGACGCCTAGTGCCAAAATTTTTGACACCAGTAATATTTTAAATCTTTATTCAAATGTGTACAAAACTTTGATAAATATCCTTTACCACCAAAATTAAAACAAAATGTAGTATCTGATGATAATTACTTAATCGTTTCTGATTCACAAAATTATCAAGTTTTTGTTTTACTTTATTAGAATTACATTTACTTTTCATAAAATCATTTTAATGACCTCGTAAAACTTCAGGTTTCTCTAAATTCGCGTAAATCTTTGCAACCTTACAAAACTAATTTATTTTCATGTTTGTCGTTGATACCTCTTATAATATATTGCATTAATGCGACATCTTCAATCCTCCCTCGAATACCGAAGACTTTCATAAAAAATAATATTCCTTTTTTTTTTGACACAGATTCTTTCATTTTACTTTTACTTAGTATTTCATGCAATTGGGCTGAATTAGGTGCGACCTTGAATTCATTTATCAACACTTCTTTTAATTTCTTCCATGACGTAATATTGAACACTAAAAAATAATACTTACTAGTGTTCAGTATTATTAGTTGTAATAATAAATTTTACAAATAATAAAGAATTACCACCCAGCGATCGTTCAGCGTAAAGAAACTTTTAGAGGTAAGATAAATCTCGCAGCGCATTCAAATTGTTTGCACCAAACAGGTACGTTTCCGAGTAATTCGCCATTAAAAGAAGAAATAACACATTTAATGTGTCAGAAAAGCTTAAAGATATACTTTGATTTTGAGTCGCGACAAACCATAACGCCGCTCCTCTGAATAATTTGCAGATTTATTAATATTCTGGTTCTGCACTGATTATTGTTGTTTTGTTTCTACTCGTTGCGCTTTTAAATACATATTGATTCGAATTTTAAATATATTGAAAGAGCGAGTAAACATCATTCAACAAAACAAATATTTTCTTGGTTATTTCGTTTTTTGTGCTTTAGAATGCAATACTCAGAATATCACAAATGGGAGTCAATTCATGTAATGAGAAGTATCAGTAATAGTTTTTAATTATTTACTTTTAAAATTAGTCATTTAATGCGAATTCGAAACCAGTGAAATTTCGGATTTTTTCCGTATTTTTAGCATCGCCATGTGTATCAAAAATAAACTAATGTAGCATTTTAATTTTTTTTCTTTCTTTAGATTCTTCAGTGCATAGCTTACTACATTAATTTCGTCAATCTTCATCTTTAAATTAGTAAATAAGAATAAATCTGACTCACCTCAAAGTCTTGAATTAACTTTCTGTAGAACACACATTAATCCAATAATAACCTCACTTTTTAAAAATAAATTCATTCAGATCGCTATTTAATTAGAAATACTCTTTTTTTTCACACACTTTTTATCATTAGTCCTACAATATATCATGACTTTTACATCTCACGTCTGATTGTGGGTTGATCGATATTACTAATTTTTCTAATTAAGAAATCAGATCTTGACATTTCAAACATTTAATTCGGGCTTTTTACATTAACAATTATACAAGACATTTCACATTAACATTTAAAAACAAAATTAATGATCGTCATTAGCATCTGCATTGTAGACAAAATCACAGATCATCTTTTCTTTTCTGATGACCACCGTCGTATGACTTTCCTGGTTCCTTCACTAACAAAGGCAATGCTCTCTACATTCGGGGTTTTATTCCAAATGTGTACACATATATAAAAATTGCATTCTTAATAGAAATGAATCCGAGGGGGGGAGAGATTGTTTTGAGAAATAGAAAAATTAACGTTCTATAAATCTTGAATCTATAAATCTGCATCTACAAACAAAATTGTTATACTTAAGTCCAATTTTGTTCATTTGCAAACTGTTAGAGTTTTCATAACGGGTCCAATTGGGATTACAAAACATACACGTTGCCTTTTGGATGGTGGAAGTAAACATAGTTTCGTCTCTTCTGATCTTGTAAACAGTTTGAAACTTCCAGTTATTTACCAACCAGACCATTGGAACTTCAAGCGTTCGAATCTCCATCTAGTTTTACTCAAACGCTAAGACAAGTTTAAATTCAATTATCAAGCATTTGGAACAAATCTAAAGTCATCTTTATTACATTCGAATGCCTCAACAAGTATGTATCACATCCGCCTCCACCAACTGACGTTTAACGCTTCGAGAAAAACAAACGACTGAATCTTGCAGACCCAGATGATTCACTGTCAAACCTCCCATTTGAGATTTTAATCGGCGCACATTTCTACAGAAATGTCGTGAATTCTGAACCTCCAGTCAAGCTCTCGGATTCTGTGCACTTGGTCCGATCAATTTTAGGGTGTATTCTTATTGGACATCGATCACACGCAACAGTTTCCTTCATTCCTACTGTTCATAATATAAATGTGGATACTTCAACTCAAGCATTGGTCGATGTGGTTCGCGAATTCTGGATCCTAGAAAGCATTGGCATACAACCAATTCAAGAGGAAAAAACACCTGTAACTTCGAACTATTGACAACCTTTCATCAATCTTTTGAAATCATCGAAGGCAGACGGGTATTAAGTTACTATAAGTCAGAGGACAACTTTCATCCAACAATTATGGAAGTCACTATTCGATGTTTCAGTTCTGCAACAGAAACCACGCCATGAGCACAGTTTATTAACGAAAGTATTGGAGTTGTACCTTGCATACGCATATCAGTTGAACGAATGACTAGTAGAAAAGTAAATTAAGTGCCTCTAAATGTTCCATAAAACAGTTTTGATTCCACGGCAGATCAAACTGAAAGAAATAGACCTTTAAATTCATACCTAACAGCCTGCAAAAAAAAGTTCTTAAAGAAATATTTTATATTCCACATTTGGTTAATGTATAACTTGAAAATAATGGCTTTTTTTTTTTTTTTTTTTTTGTTAAACTTCCACTAATTTTTACCTCTAAA